>CM076722.1:1305213-1355213 GCA_038501795.1 Pseudopleuronectes americanus
TATATATATATATATATATATATAATATATATATATATATATATATATATATATATATATATGGTGTGGGAAGAGATGGAATGTGGGGGGGGGGGGGGTGGGGGGGATGGAGGGAGGGGGGGAGTGGGTGTTTAAAGAGGAAGAAGATGTAATAATGAGATGATAATGAGATGATATGAAGTATATTGGGGGGGGGGGGGGGGGGGGAGGGGGGGGTGGGGGGGGGGGGGGGGGGGGGGGAGGGATGTATAGTTTTTGTTAAGGTGGGTGTATATATGGTGTGGGTTGGGGGGTTTGGGGGATATTTAAGATATATTGGATTAGTTGAGGGGGGGTGGGGTAAGTATGGGGGGGGGTGGGGTAATTATGAGAGGGGTATAGGTGATGAATAGGGGTTGATGTGGGGTAGTGTTTGTGTTGGGGGTTTTGGTGATGGAGTGTTGTTATGTTGATGTTATGATGGTTAGGTAATGAGAGTGGGGATGGTTGATGGGTTGGTGGGGGAAGGATATATATATTTATATATATGAATAGTGGGTAGAGGGTTTTGTGAGAGGAGATTGTTTGAGAGGGGGGTTGGGTTGGAATATGTTATATAATAAGTGAATCAAAATGCAACAAAGAGTGTGTGTGTGTGTGTGTGTGTGCGTGTGTGTGTGCGCGTTGCAGATGGACAGTGTGGATTCGGCCCGACAGTTTGTGTAAGTGTGTGTTTGCAGAGTTAGATTTTGTGAGCGTGTGTGTTTAATTGGTGTGTGAGTGTCAAAATGTGGTTAGAATGTGAGTGTGAATATGATTGCACGGGTTTGTGTGTGTGTGCATTTTAAATGTGTGCTGACTGTGCTTGCCTGCTTGTGTGTGTGTGTGTGTGTGTGTGTGTGTGTGTGTGCGTATGACCATTTGGTGAATAAATGAGGAACGTCCTGTGCAGGACGGCGGGTGCATATTAAATGAGTGTTCGAGGTGTGTGTGTCTGTGTGTGTGCGTCTGTGTGTGTGTGTAAGTGTCTCTCATTTCCATGGCCCAATATTTGCCGTGGAGCGAAGCCCAGCCTTTAGCCTAATGAAGGAAACTAATCATGTCCTCTGTGATCGCACACACACACACACACACACACTGCTCTTATTACTGGACACACACACATGACTACAGGAAGAAAAAGAGATGGACGAAGGGACAGAGGGATGAGGGACGGAGGGACGGGAGAGGGAGGGACGGAGGGATGAAGGGAGGGAGAGAGGGAGGGATTGAGGGACGGAGAGAGGGACAGAGGGATGAAGGGATGGAGGGATGAGGGATGGAGGGATGGAGGAAAGGACAGACGGAGGGATGGAGGGAGGGATGGAGGAGGGGATGAGGGACGGAGGGATGGAGGGACGGGAGGGATGGAAGGACGGAGAGAGGGACGGAGGGATGGAGTGACGGAGGGACAGAGGGATGGAGGGATGAGGGATGGAGGGAGGGATGGAGGGAGGGAGTGATGGAGAGAGGGATGGAGGGATGGAGTGACGGATGGACGGAGGGATGGAGAGAGGGACGGAGGAAAGGAGGAGAGGAGGGATGGAGGAAAGGATGGAGGGAGGGATGGAGGAAAGGAGGGATGGAGGGAGGGACGGAGGAAAGGAGGGATGGAGGAAAGGATGGAGGGAGGGATGGAGGAAAGGAGGGATGGAGGGACAGAGGGATGGAGGGATGGAGGAGAGGAGGGATGGAGGGAGGGATGGATGGAGGAAAGGAGGGAGGGATGGAGGAAAGGAGGTCTTATGTACCCTAATGCTTGTGTCTGCGGTCTGAAGCCTGTTCTTTGTTTTGAGTGGTTGCCAGCACACACACACACACTCACACACTCACACACTCGCACTCGCACACACACACACACACACACACACAGAAGTGACCTGACTGCTTCTACTGACACTGATCACTTCTCGCTCCGCTAGAGAAAACACTTAGTCTCTCCGAGGAACAGGTAGTTTCCAGACCTCTAGGAAGGAAAAGTGAAATCATTAGAATCATTCACAGTCGGACATTACAGGGATTTGACTTTTCCTTTGTTTACAGAGTGAATGCTACAGGAGAGTTTCCCTGAAGGACGACGGGTCGTGCTTCTGGATTCAGGGACAGAGTCGACCCTGAACTCAGCTCCAGTAGATTCATTCAGCAGCAGATGATCAGGTTGTAAACACATTTATTGATGTATTGATATTTATGAACAAAGAGTGAGAGCACTCGTAGTGACAGTGATGATCTGACACTGGGTTCAGATGAGTTTCTGTTGACACTAAAGTTTGAGGGTTAAAGGTCACTGAGTGGAGGAGACAGGAGACACTCGCTCTCCATCACGTTAACAGACAAGTTCTGGAACCAGTGAATGAGTCCGGACACGTTTTACTGACCGTTGGTGTCTGTTAGAGGATGTTTACATTAAATCCATCTCAAGCTCCACTCATAAGCTTCATCCATTAATATGAGGATTCTACCAACAGTTCAGAAAGGAGGCTTTGTGTTTAATGTCCTGTGGTCAGTGCTTTGGTTGGGAGAGGTGTCACCACACACAGTGGGCTGGGAAAGTGTGTCCGTGTGTGTGTGTGCGTGTGTGTGTGTGTGTGTGTGTGTGTGTGTGGGTGTGTGTGAGTGTGTGTAAAAGCATGTGTTCTCAGTCTCGGCTCAGTGGCTACTGACCCGCAACTGGGACCTCGCCATCGCACACACACATGTGCACGGGAACACAGTACGTTTTTATAGTTAGTGACAGCTGACGAATCCCCCCCGCCCTGACCTCTGACCCCTGGCTCTGCCTTCTGTACCCCCCAGTTAATTGACACGTCTCCTCTGATAAACTCGCTCTCTCCCACACACACACAAACAGACACACACAGACACACACACAGACAGACAGAAGCCGCAAATAAACCCCACATATTTCACATTACACAAAAACTAATAATCTGCAAATATCACTGTCGCTGTTATTGTACAATCATTTCTTAAGGTTTAATATTCAAAGCCGTCTATTGAAGAGCCTCAAGGATTTTTCCCCATGTTGGTACTTTACTTTATTAAAGGAGCCACACAAAGAACGTATAGTTCCCCTGTGTGTGTATAGAGTTATTGGTTCCCATGGAAACGCACAGTGCACTTTAGTTGGTGATCAGTAAGATGAACATAGTTAAACTAATCCCAGTGAAAGATTGGAAGTTTACAAACTGGTTAAAATCAACTAAAATCGTCTGGACAAACAAAAACATTCGTTCTTTAAGCTGCATAAACAGATATGTCGGCCTCTAGGGGGCAGCAGACTGAGCTCAAATCAGCTGCCATGGTAAACACTTGCCTATTTACACCATCTACACATCAGAGCATTGATTTCTGAATTGTGTTTGTTGCCACCTAACGGATGAAAGTCCAATATTTACTCTGGTGTTAGCTCTGGTTGAGTCAAACCACAAACAGATCCAGAGCTGTAACTTCTACATGTTCCACCTTCTTCCAGCCACTTGCTAATTCTGTGGAGCTGCCACTTGGTTCCCGGCCAGCGATGCTTTAAGGGATTAGCAGATCTGGTCTTTGGGATGGAAACAGGTCCCTGCAGCTGCTGAGACCAGAGTTTGTCATCACAAGCTTCTGCTTCCACATTGCAAATGGTTATTTGATCCTCAACCACTGATTAGTGCAGCTTTACAGATTAATGCATCAATAAATAATGACAAACATCTTACTCCAGCTTCACGTGAAAGTGAGTGAGCGTGGAAGAAGGAGAGAGAACAAGAAAGAGAGAGAGTGGAGAGGAGAGGAGGCGAGCGGTAGCAGCTCCAGTCCCACATGTGTTACCTATTGAGGTCTGCACGGGACGAGAGAGAGAGAGAGAGAGAGAGAGAGAGAGAGAGAGAGAGAGAGAGAGAGAGAGAGAGAGGCCTACACTTCCCAGGCCTCCCGTGGAAACGTATACTCCACAATTCATTGCTTCCTTCTCGCCAAATTAAAGGTCCCTTGTTAAAAGGATGGGGGGAGGGGATTCATGGGGGGACTGGGGCAACAAAGGGGGGCTTTCACTACAGTACAGAACAGCCCCTGAACTCAACAACTTATTTGTGTATCGCTGATGAGAGCAGTGTCTTAGAAAGTGAGGGTTTTAAATGTTAAACATATTTCCTTAATTTCTAGTAGACGAGAATGGAGAAATAAATAATAATAAATATGTAAATTAACAAACTGAATCGATATAAAGGATTAAAGTGAAGTAATAAAGAACGTGTGTTATTATTATAGAACAACTGCAAATTCGTCAGCACTAATTACTTCCGCTGTGAAGGGCAGGTTTTGTGTTGTTTGTTAGGATTACGCAAAAACTACACAACTACACAAGAGCCCATTCAAGTTTGGTGCAGACCTAGAGGACGAGCAGATCAAGAAGCTTTTAATTTAACCTTCTAGTACATGTAGCCACATGCTAACCTTTTTGAAATAGAAGTTACTGTTAAACTAAAGTTAAGTAGTTAAATGCATGTTATAGATGAAGAAAATGAAGTGTTCAGTTATTTCTTCAGTAGAGATATTGTTGGTATGATTAATATGTAATTGTTATCATTGTTTTTGCTGTTTTATAACAAGAGGAGTTTGTAGAATAAGCTGACACTTTACTTCTAGACTGTTTCTCCATTAGATATTTCCCTGGATATTAAAAACAGTGAGCACTTCATTATTTAAAGCTACGGGGGCCACACCTTGTTTAGCAGGACTGACCCGTGAAATGTTTGAAGCACATCGGCAGCCGCCATAAAGAGCAGTGCAGGTTAACGGTTGTATCCCGTAACATGGCTGCTGTGGCCTTAATGTGAAAAGCAGCAGGAGGCGTGAAGGCCGGTTCCTCCCCGCTGGAAGCTGCACTTCCTACACAGGCCTCCCAGAGGAAGAGTGTTCATTCCTCCTGGAAGGTTCCCTCAGGAGCCCGAGCCTGAATGGACACTACCGCAGAAACACCGCCTCCTTACCACATGTTACATGACCTGAGGGGAAACACAGGCACACACACATCTGGGTTTCCACCTCTGGAAGACTGTCTGGTTTGTTGATGGTTATCGTAGCAGGAATAGTTCCTATTCACCCCGCCGCCATCCTTAAATTGGTTGATGTGCATGAACTGAAGCAGTGTCTTCTGATGTTGCTGCTGTGAATTGACTCACATCATTGGCTCATTAAGCTCCTACTTTAATAAAGGAGGAGAGATCGGTCCATTAGCTCCACCACTTGTCCTTATAGGGTCTCGGTGGTGGAGCTGATCCCAGCTGTCAGGGGGTCAGAGCTGGGGTACACCCAGGTTCGGTTGCCAGGGTTGACATACAGCAACAAACAACCATTCACATCCACATTAACACCTACGAGTAAATCTGGATTCGCCGATTACATCGAACCTGCATGTCTTTGGCCTTGAACACGTTCCCCAGTGACCAATCGTTTACACTGGTTTTCCACGGCTTTTATCTCAGACATATTTCCAAATGAGTGAGCTGTCCCGACACAAGGTCAGTGCCGGGACTTAGCGGCTGCTGCAGGGATCAGAAGCTGAACTTTCCGTTGCAGGATGCCGAGGGTCCATAAGCATTAGACCGGCCTGTTACCCAACCAGGCAACAAATACTTGGAACGCTGTCCCCATCTCTGTCTGTAATCACCACGAGCATTATCCTCTGGCCAAGAATAGCTGATCTGATAATATCATTGCAGAGACATTAGTGGAACATTACACACACATTAAACAGCCGAGCATCTCATCAGCGCTCCGTCAACACCACGGGGCCAACACATAGCTCGGGAGATGGCGTGATAGCCGTGTGCCGGAGGTATTGTTGGAGTCACAGGACGAGAGCAAAGGCTGCTACCTAAAAAATGCTGTTGACAAGCTACAAGCACGGAGATTACAAACAGCCAGGAGGTGACACGACCTTCCATTCCCAGTTCAACCAGTACAGGAGAGTCCGTCTGTCCCTCTGCTCTGAGCTCACGTCTACGATAGACGAGTCCTTTTATATACTACATCGCTAAGTGTAATTTGTCACTAGAGCTTCCACTGAGGACCTCTACGGATTTTGTGGCTTTTAAAAGCGTTTCTGATTTTAAATTTCTTGTGTTTTACGCCTAAATTGAATTTGTCAACCAAAACTAAATTCCTTTGAGTAGTGAGAATACATGAACTGTCCTATGGGTACACATGTTTGAGTGCTAAGTTAAGTATAAACTGAAAAATCATAGATATAAGATTATAAATTAGTGTATTCTCTTTCTCTCCCGCTCCTGCCCCTGAACGTTTGCTCTGTGTAACTTGGATTTAGTGACGACTCTCTTATTGGATGCAGGTTGATTGGTTCCCAGTTGGATCCCAGGAGCTCCCAGTTCGACGAGGACCTGGATCTCAGGCGTGTGACAGGTATTTGGACGCGTGGACCTCAACACCCTCCTGCCTCTTCCACTCGGGGTGGGTGGGGAGCCCACACGTGACGAGCGGGAAAACGTGGAGCGAGCTGTTTTATTTTGAGAACCCGGCACTTGACATGTTTGACTCGGGGGACAGGCGCTTGAAAACCAGCTGTAATTTGGGGAACACACCACATCAATTTAAATACCATGCAACCAGCATGCAACCCCCCCGATGAGGCAAAAATACAAACTCTTGTGGCGTCCCAACGTGCAGCTGAACCCAGGAAAACAGAACTGGACATTTTGTGTTAAGATATCTGTCATGATGGCAAATTATACATGTTTTTCTATAAGTCAGGATGATGTAGGTTTATATTATTATTAGAAAACATCCATCTTTGTACTCGCTTCAAGTCTGAAGATGAAAATAAGACGATTCAAAGGAAGTAGAGAAAGTAACAGATCATTCCTCTGACTGCTCCTGACACTAAACCGATCTGGAAACACTGTCGGTCTATATTTGTTTTAGTAGAAGAGAGGAAACAGAGTCTTGAGACAGAAGAGCTGCAGCTTCTCATGAATCTGTCACAGTCCTGAAACAAACCAGCGTAATCAGCTGAAATCTGATTGTAATTCCCAGTAAGAGGCTTTTAAGATTCAAATCTGTTTTACACGGTTCATCTTCTGCATCAGCCGGTGACGTCTCCCCCGGGTCGCTCTGAGGAACATATCTAAACTCAGCACTCAGATGGAGATGGGACGGTTTTTACTTTTGATTAAATTATAATAATCACATTTCCCATTTGCACATATTATCTGCTCATTTACAGAAGGTCATCTTAACAACTGACACATATATAATAAAAAATCTATATTAAATGAAGATATATTCAGGAGGCTGATATATATATTTGATTTGTTGGATTTAAAACATTTGTTAACTTGAGTAGATTTGACCGAGCCCTGCATCTTTTTATTCTCTTACTTATAAACACATTTCCATCACGTGCACCACACACATGCAACATTGAAGCTTGGTTTCATACACAACATTTTTTACTTTCCATCTGCGAGGACACTTAAAAAGAAGCTTGTGTGTGATTGCTACACAAGGGTTCACTTTCTATCTGTGTTTTAACTCATGGGGGACGAGCTGGGAATAGAGAGACCTCTATCTGTCACTGTCACACACACACACACACACACACACACACACACACACACACACACACACACGGCCAGAACAGAAGTCCATGGGTCAGAAGTTCTGGCCACGGCCCGGGAGGATCCTGTTCAGGATGAGGAAACCTGCCCACTGAGTGTGTGTGTGTGTGTGTGTGTGCAGAAGCAGGATGTGAATAGCAGCCGCAGAGTGTGTGTGAGTGTGTGTGTGTGTGTGTGCGACTGTAAGCTGATACTGCAGCTCTGTTCCCTGTGTTTTTCTAATCTAACAGACAGACTCAAACAGCAGCAGGACTGTGTAATTCAGCCGTGTTACTACATGCCTCCTCCGGCCTCCGAACACAGACTCTCGCTGAGTCACTTCGAGTTTCATTCCCTGAGCAGCGTCTCTCTGCTGCTGACAACACAACTCACCTGGGAGAGAGAGGGAAGCTGCAGATGAAAGGGAAGTTTGTCCTCCTCCGTTTATCTCTCTATCCGCATAAAACAGAAGGAGGATGTGGCTGCACATGTCATTTACATCAGAGCACAGATATAGAATATGAAACTTACACAAAACTAATTAAAGCCACGTTCCTGAAAGTAGACTCCCACTCAGAGCTGCCTGAGGGCAAACTGTATTACTGCTGATATCTAAACTACACGTCTTCATGCCAAATCTTTTAATTACAAAGATTCAGAGTCACAGTTTGTTTCGAGCTGCAGGAGCTTCGAAAATCACCAGGGACTCGAACTAAGACAGTTTTTTTCACCTTATACATATTTCATACATCTGCTGACACCAACACTGACACCAGAACTCTTAACCGCCATATATAAATATGTCTAACTGTGTGAAAGTGGAATAACTTATATGTAGAATCTAATGATGGTCACTAAATACAAAAGCAACAGCCTAACCCTAACCCTAACCCAAAGGCACAGCGGAGATCTTTCTGTTGTTATGAACATGTCTGATTTGATAATCTCCTGCTGCTTCTTCAGATGTGAAAGTTTCACTCAGGAGAAAGTCCTGATCCCTGCTGTGTGGACATTCTCCAGAGTTCATGTCTGAAAACAACTCAGTCGATTCAATCCACAACTCTAAAATCTCAAAGATTACAAATCCCTTCTGTGACTCGTCTTTTTCTCTGAAACTAATCAAAACCCTCAGAGATGGAAAACAGCTCTTATCTGGATCCAGCCCCTAATAGATAAATCTTCAGCCACTGCTAACGCACACAGGATGTCACTGATGGATGAAGGCGAACAGCTAACAGTGCCTGGTCACATGTGGAAGGTGCAACATGTCTGAACCTCTGTGATGCTCAAACACACGAGGGGAAGTTTCCCTGCAGCTGATTGGCTGAGAGCCGTGAGCATCAATCTACGGTGGCTGTGATGGGACATGAAGTGTCTTAATGAGAACACTGAGCGCCGACTGACACCGGCCCTGATGGGTCCTCATGTGACTCAAAGATCCAGAGACCAGAGGACGTCACTGAGCCGTGTGTGTGTGTGTGTGTGTGTCTGTGTGTGTGTCTGTGTGTGTCTGTGTGAGAGAGAGTTAGTTATCTGCTGCACTGACGTCACCTGCACAAGACGCCAGCGCTCGGTTATTCTGGCTTCAGTTGTTGATAGTGTGAGAAGGTGGAGACAAGTTGTTCATCTGTACAAAGTCTGTAGTTCAATCATATTTAAACTGTTGTGTGATGAATGTCGACAAAGTGCAGACTCACAGTTCACTTCCTGTTCCATTCAAATCAGGTGTAGGATGGTTCGGCCTCAGAGGAGGACCTGGACTTTCCTGTTCGAGTTTGTGCCTGTGCACCCAGGTGTGTGTGTGTGTGTGTGTGTGTGTGTGTGTGTGTGTGTGTCTGTGTGTGTGTGTGTGTCTGTGCCCTGGATGGTGTCTGTGATCCCAGGTGGTCTGCAGGGGAGGAGCAGAACAACAAGAAGGATGCAGAAAGGGGAGAAGGAAGACACTCTCCCTTTTATCTCTCTTTCATCCCTCCTTCAAGCTGAGGAGAGAAAGAGAGAGCTTGCTCCACTCTTCCCTCTCCCTCTCTCTCTCTCTCTCTCTCTCTCTCTTTTGATGTCTTTCCGGTCGCCATGCACCCTAACAGAGGTTTGTGTTGCGGGGTTTGGCACGGCGCCTAATTACTTTTAAGTCATAGACAGGTAGGCGGAAGGTGTGTGTGTGTGTGTGTGTGTGTGTGTGTGTGTGTGTGTGTGTGTCTTTGTTTGAAAAATAAGAGCTTTGAACTGATTTGTTCTCTTCTGCCTTGTTCCCTGGTTTTATAAGAGTTATGCGCTGCCCTGTAAACCCAGGAGGCTTCTGGGTTTGCCATCAGAGCTCAAACACTTCACTGTCACTTGATACTTTATCAGCTGATTTCAGATCAGTACAGATGTGCTTCAAAATGAAGAGTGATAGACTTGATGTGACACAAATTACAGAAGAATGAGGCTTGTTCTTACCTCACTGTGTGTGTGTGTGTGTGTGTGTGTGTGTGTGTGTGTTTACTGTATATGAGGGTATATCAACATCCCTGTGTCGCCCTTTATGTGTCTCCCACACCCCCCCCCCTCTCATTAGTGGTGACGCCTGAGTGGATTAACCGCACACAAGCACAAGTGCACATGCAAACGCACACACACACACACACACACACACTGAAAGTAGAGCCCATCAAAGTGAATCTATCCTCCTCAGACATCATGGAACAGGATGGAGGAAGAGGTCAGAACCTCAGATCTCTGCAGCCGACCTGATGTGACTGTCGGTCGACTGACAGAAGGACAAACTGAGAGTTGAGCCACGTGGACTTGAACATAACGAGAAGAGAAGAGAAGAGAAGAGTGAGAACGAGACACAGCAGACTCCGAGTGAGAGCGAGGCCCAACTCCACAAACAGAGGAACAGTGTCGACCTGGCAGCAGAGAGCGAGCAACACCGGACACCTCCACTCCGTCTGTATAACTCAGAG
The DNA here is from genome assembly GCA_038501795.1 of Pseudopleuronectes americanus. Classification (NCBI taxonomy): domain Eukaryota; kingdom Metazoa; phylum Chordata; class Actinopteri; order Pleuronectiformes; family Pleuronectidae; genus Pseudopleuronectes; species Pseudopleuronectes americanus. The sequence continues at coordinate 1,315,778 of CM076722.1, forward strand.
CCCGCAGCTCTTTGGGAAACACTCCGAACACCCATGATGCATCTGCGGAACGAAATTTATTGTGTGATTTCATCTTTTGGCCTCGACTAGAATCCGAACCATGCTGATTCTGTCGGGCCGAGCCAGCGGCAGTCAGAGTGGAATGTGAGAGCAGGGAGAGGAGAGCTGGATTACCACAGTGTGACAGACAGAGAACAGATACCAGTGTCAGGGCTCTGCTCGGGGATTCACTGACAAGCTGCACATGCATCCTGAGACGGTTTGAAATGTGCCGATCTGCAGCCGAGCCACCGAGGGGCCAGAGAGCCGGGGGAACTCACATGAAGATGAGAGGGAGAGAGAGCAGAGTACAAAGGGGAGGACCGACCTTTCTTGACTTTCTTGGACGGCTGTTTCTTCTTGATGAACTTGGTGGCCTCTTGTTGGAGCTCCAGCTCCTCCCCCCCGCCAGGCCCCTCTGCAATGGGCTCAACACCTCCTGAAACACAGAGAGAAGCTGGTGTCTGAGCAGATGCTTCACGTGCACAGACCCACAGCTTCACATGCACAGATCCACAGCTTCACGTGCACAGATCCCACAGCTTCACGTGCACAGACCCACAGCTTCACATGCACAGATCCACAGCTTCACATGCACAGATCCACAGCTTCACATGCACAGACCCACAGCTTCACATGCACAGATCCACAGCTTCTCATGCACAGACCCACAGCTTCACATGCACAGATCCACAGCTTCACATGCACAGATCCACAGCTTCACATGCACAGATCCACAGCTTCACATGCACAGATCCACAGCTTCACATGCACAGATCCACAGCTTCACATGCACAGATCCACAGCTTCACATGCACAGACCCACAGCTTCACATGCACAGATCCACAGCTTCACATGCACAGACCCACAGCTTCACATGCACAGATCCACAGCTTCACATGCACAGATCCACAGCTTCACATGCACAGATCCACAGCTTCACATGCACAGATCCACAGCTTCACGTGCACAGATCCACAGCTTCACGTGCACAGATCCACAGCTTCACAGTCACAGATCCACAGCTTCACATGCACAGATCCACAGCTTCACATGCACAGATCCACAGCTTCACATGCACAGATCCACAGCTTCACATGCACAGATCCACAGCTGCTCGGTGAAGCTCGGCCGCTTCATCACAGAGACCAGAGTTTAACAGCGTCCCCTCATGAGAGACTTCATTTACACATGGACACCAGCAAACACGTGACGTTTGTTCAAGTGATTGTTTCTGATAAGTTTGGTTTGAATTTGATGAAATGATTGACAGCTGATTGACAGCTGATTGACAGCTGAGACTGACTCACTCAGACCTCGATATCGAAGCTCGACTGATATCAGCTGATCAATCCATCGAGATCACATCCTGACTTACACACAAGTTACTACGGTTTAGTCATTCGAACATTACAACTGCGAGGGACGACTAAGTTGTGTTATATTGTTACACATCACAACAATCAACATGTTGGTCAATAACAAAAACTGGATTTGTGTTTCGCTCCTACAAATAATATGTGGTAAAGAGCTCGACGTCCAGAAATGAGCTTTCTATGTCATTCCTACTTTTCTGAATGATATGTGCGCTGGTCTGCATTTATTAAAAAAAAAGTCTAAATGTTTTAGTGTGTGTGTATGTGTCTGTGTGTGTGTGCGTGTGTGCATGTGTGCGACCAAATCCCTGCCTGAATCCCATGGATCAGTCTGGATTTAGGGAGCTCCTGAGGCCCGATGAATTGGACGCCTTGTCTCTTCAGCGTCTCACCTCTCTGTCTCCTCCTCACACCCCCCCCATCCTCATTACTCTCCCCCTCCCTGTCTCTCCCCCCCATCATTACTCTCCCCCTCTCTGTCTCCCCCCCCCTCATTACTCCCCCCCTCTCTGTCTCCTCCTTTACGTCTCCTCCCCTCCTCATCCATTCCTCTGTCTTCTCTCCGTCTGTTCTGCCTCCTCGTCTATTCTCGTCTTTATTTCTGTTCATCCTCCTCATCCTCTCTATTCCACCTCTTTGTCTCATGTCCATTTCTCTTCATCCCTCCCTTTCTCCTCATTTCCTCTCCTTCCCGAGGATTGTGTCCAGTTTCACGGTACTTTCATTTAACATGCACCGAACACACATGCCTTTGTGTCGTGTGTGTTTGAGCATGTTAGAGACTGTGTGTGTGTGTGTGTGTGTCTGCCATCGTCTCTCCCTTAAGGTGTCTGAGAATGTGTGTGTGTCTCCATCTCCCCCACGGCGTCTTCATCTGTGTGTGCATTTGTGTGCGTGTGTGTGTGCGTGTGTGTGTGTGTGCACAGATTACCTTAAGTCCTCTCTAATATTTATCCTGGCCTTTTCTAAACCCAATCGTGTTCTCTTTGGTGAGAGCACAGCCTGTGGCTTCTGACACACACACGCACACACACACACACACACACGGACACAAACATACACACCAACACACACACAGTTGTTTGAAATGGGATATGCCTCGCTCTTAATTGGGCAGGTGTTTTTCTAGGGGGGAGTCATTTTTTTAACGCTGTCTTACAATTTCACGGGGAATGTGTGTGAGTGTGTGTGTGAGTGTGTGTGTGAGTGTGTGTGTGTGTGAGTGTGTGTGTGAGTGTGTGTGTGTGTTTTAACCTCAGTCTTACATCAACATGAGGTAAGGAAATAGCCCACCTCTGGAGCCACTCTGAAACAAAATCACATCATGCACACACATACACTCTCACAGTCACACACACAAACATCCACTCTCACTCTCTCACACACACACACACACACAGACACACACACGCAGCCTGTCTCTTCAAGCTGACCTCCGGTGCATTCCTCCCTCTCATCCCTCTCTCCCGCTCTGTAAATAGTGGGCGTAGCACCGACGCTGCTGCGGTGTGTGTGTGTGTGTGTGTGTGTGTGTGTGTGTGTGTGTGTGTGTGTGTGTGTGTGTGTCTGCGTTTCCCTCGGCCGCGGTCACGTCTATATTCGTCTCAGCGCTCGAGGTTATCAGTTTTAGACAACCCTGAGATTTAGACTCTATCCTCTGCACCGCATCACACTTCAACACCCGAGGAGAGCAGTGGAATGGAAGATGACATCGTAATTATAGTTGTTATGTTATAGAGCTTGTAAAAGAATCATGGCAGATGATATATATATATATATATATATATATATAGAGAGAGAGAGTAGAATTAGAAGCAGTAAACCTGTAGATGTGTAACGTTAGTGTAACTATAGAAGTTGCACAAACTATAACACACACAGGGTTGAAGATGGGATAGTGGCAGAAGGAAGTCGTCCAAAAAAGTAGGAGAAATTAATTAAGAAGCAAATTAACATCACATGAAACAAGTTTATTTTCTTCAAACTAGAAAATCATGTCTACCTGACGTTAAATACATTTTTGTTCGTACTTGACTTTATGAAGCAGGTGAAACTTCATAAACAACATCTGAGTAACTTATGATCGATGGAACGTGTGAATCTAAAGTGAAGCTGCACCCACAGGCTCTGCTGCTCAGGATGATATCACCATGATATCACCGCTATCTATGATATTTTAACTCTATTTCTGTACAACAGGAGGAAGTGGAGACGCGTCGTCCATCTTTATTACTCATCGTTGTGTTGCCGTGCAGCGACACTCTCTCTCTCTCTCATGAAGACGTGTTGGGCTCCTCGGCTCGTTACAGTCCCCGGGACGTCTCCACTCTCTGTTATTAAAGACCGTGGACGAGTTCACAGCCACTCTGCAGGTCTGAGATCAGCTGGGAGAGGCTCCGACCAGCATCAGTTCAATCACTTCTCCTCACGGTGTTTTTTAATGCGATCCTGAGAGAAGTGTGGTGCTGCAGGAAACTGAAACACAAACCGGACCCGGGAGCAGAAACAGAGAAACACAACGACACCGTGTCAGAGCTGTGAGAAGTTCTGCCGACAGCTGGAGGAGATGAGCGGCGTCTGGAGAGCGCTCGGAGGAGGAGGAGGAGAGGTGAACGGTTTTCATAAAGTGCTTTGGGACGGCCGGAGAAGAGTTTGTCACACGTTAGGGAAATGCTTTGTGCAGTTATAAAAATTCCTACAGCTCAGAGGCCTTTAAGGAGATTTAAGGAGCCGTGTGCAGATGTTCAGAGGCCGTTTGGATCCAGTGTGGATAAATCCAGTTTGAGGTGAATCTGAAACGGACATTTCTAAGGTAGGAGAGGAAAGTTTGTGCCCCTTTAAAAGGTTGTTTGGACAGCTTGGGGCAATTCTGAAGGAAAGTTTAGATAGAGCCGGGCACGGTCTGAGAAATCTGGGGCATGTGTGGGTCTGTTTGTGTGTAGACGGGGACGGTTTGGGCCAGTCAGCGACAATCTGAGGACAGCGTGACGAAAGCCGGAGCCATTTTGTGAGGGTTTGGGACATTCTGGGACAGTGGGGGGGGGCGTCTGGCTGCTGTGTGACAGCTCGGTCGACGGGTGAAGCTGCTTCCAACAGACAGCTCTGTGTTGGTCGGTGCAGAGCGGAGACACCAGCGCATTCCTGCTTTATTCTGGGCTGCGGTCTGAAGACGGGGGTGACACTGCGCTGCTGCGGTCTCCAGCAATTTGGCTCTGTGGGCTTTACGCTATTTCAATCCCCCCTCAATGTACACATCTTTGTACCCACACACACACGCACAGTTTGTCAGATCCACAGATTTGCACACATCAAAAGCCAGGATGTGTGAATCCTTTATAAACTTTGTGTGTGTGTGTGTGTGTGTGTGTGAGACACCTGATCTCTTCTGTCTGAAGCTGTTACACACTCCTCAGTTGTGTTTATGTTGAATATGATCAAAAGAGATTTCTGCGACAACGACTCCTCGTGCAAAACTTGTGTCTTTAGTTTTGTGAGTTTTTAGTTTCACACTCGTACTGAACAACAACAAACCTGGAACGTTGTGGGTTTGTTGTGCGATGAGTTTCAGGTAACGATCGATTCTTTTCAAAACGCTCGTGTGTTTAAAGTTTCCCGGAGGAGAACTCTTCAATTTGCAAAACACCACAGAACAAAGGCAGCTGCTCAGGATCACACACCAGACTTGACCTACACTTACACACACTGCATATATTTCCCTCTGCGCCGTGTCCTCTGAACACACACACACACATGCATACTGTATGTGCGCACACCCTCACACACACACACACACACATATATATATATATATACGCACACAAACGCAGCCCATCTTCTCCCCTCTCTTTAAGTCTAAAATAGACGTAGGCCCCAAACCACAGCTACCAGTGGAACACTGTGAAAATAACTGCCACTGCCACACACACACACACACACACACACTGACACACACACACACACACACACACACACAGAAGTTTTGTGTCTGCCTCCTTTCAATCAGACATAAGTTAACGTGTCTAACTTCATTAGAAGAGAAACATATCATTAGGTCAAATACACAACACTTAATCCCATATTTTTTTCAGTTTAAAACATCACAACATTTGCCTTCAGACACTAAACAGCCTCACACACTCAGGCTCAGACTCACACACTGTGACACACACACTGAGACACACACTGTGAGACACTCGAATGGAGCGAAGGAGAAACTCCCTCATGGAAGAACACGTTTCTCTTCTCTTCAACAAACGCTTCAGGAAAGTGTGTAAACATGAAAAACGCCGCCTGTGCGTGTTTGAGGGAGTGTTCATGATGACAGCGAATTAGCACAATTAATGCTCCAGTGATTCCATAGAGAGCTGCACGTGTCAGAGAGACACACACTACACAACAGCCAAGAGTCAAGGGAGGAACTTAAGAGATTCATCCTGAATTCAGAGATTTAGAGGAGAAGGTGAAATGAAGAGACAGACTGAGTCGCCAACAAAGAAAAGGTTCGATATGAAAATAGCTCAAAAACAGGAAGGTCTCATGGTGGCGATGACACCGAGGTCGACCACAGAGCAAATCTGTTTGTAGCAACACTTCTCACACGAGGACCAATGTTCCTCCATCAGAGCCGGGAGAACGTTCTTCTCTTTACAGAAGACACAAACTGATTAAAGCCAAAAACCCCAAAAGACTGTTACAGAAGATTAACTGCAGCTGAGACAGAGAAGACTCGCTGCTGCCAGGACGCGTCTCTCACTGCAGAAGAAGACGACTCGCTGGGAGATAAGTGTGTATATACAGTGTGTGTGTGTGTGTGTGTGTGTGTGTGTGTGGGAGGAGACCTCAGCACACACACACCTCCGTGACTGAGTTCACTTCAAAGCCGCGCTGACAGCACGCTGAATAATGAACCCTGTGATAAACACCACTGATTTCACCAGGTGTGTGTGTGTGTGTGTGTGTGTGTGTGTCTGTGTGAGTGCGTGTGTGTGTACAGACTGCAGCTGTTGAAGCCAGTTGGTCTGAATGATGTCATCGGGGTGAAACTGAAGGTCGTGTGATGAGGAGAGAAACTATCCACGTCACCTGAATGAAATCAGGAGCCACACTGATGGGAGCAGTTACACATGTTGAGACTGAGAATATGATTCATATTGTTAAAGTGTTGATCTTTGAGCTCAACGTGCAGCAGAACTTTTCAGATTATCTTCTCTTCTTCTTCTTCTTCTGCTCTTTGATAACCAGATGAATTCAGACGTGTGATTTTCTGCTTTAAGAGAAAAGGTGAGAATTTAACAGTCGAGCGATAACGAGATTCACGGAGTGTTTAGAGGCGGGTGTGTGTTGTCAGGGGTTTTATTTTATTTCAAACATAAACACACACACACACACACACACATGCACACACTCTGCAGCAATGAAGTGGGGCTTGTTGTGTGGTATCCCAGTGTGTGTGTGTGTGTGTGTGTGTGTGTTTACGTGCACGTGCATGATTCTGTGGTTTTGGAAGGAAACGGTTGCCGCCGGTGTTGTTGGAAACGTAAACAAATGTGTGTGTTTACGGGCGGGTGAAAAAGCAACATGTGAGACGGCTAACAAACGACTGTTTACTGAGGGGCAGTGTGTTTGTGGTGCGTGTGTGTGCGCGTATGTGTGTGTGTGTGTGTGTGTGTGTGTGTGTGAATCTTGGCAGCAGACTAAAGGAGAGAGGGGAGACCACATGACAAGGAAACATAAACACAAACACACTCTCCCTCTCATGTTCCCTCTCACAGTCACACACACACACACACACACACGACTCATGTCTTCACCTTCAAATTTGATGATTTCCTTGATTGTGTATTTGCTTTTTGCCCCCATGAGGACTTTATTAAACAGATCACCACAACATGAGGAGCTCCTAGACCGCTGTAATCACTATAATGACTTTCTAACAAGCTTTTAAAGTTTTATAGACTTTTCTCCCTGCACACACACACACACACAGACACACACACACAGCCGTTCATCTATCTGTTTATTCAAAGTGCAGTGAAGCTCGACTCAGTGAGCAGAACCTGAACTGGAGAATCAGTTGTCGTGACGCTGATGAGTCCCAGACGCCACCGGGCGCCGGTCACCTGTTTATTCAAAGCTCATTAATATTAAAAGGATCACGTGTCCAGATTCAACCCTTCTCTTTAATATTTAATTAGTTGTTCTCTTTTATTGCGTATGGCACTAAATGGTCACACTGTTTTTGATGTTATAAAATGGAACCATTAACGTGAGGGGAACTGGTTTATTGATCCAATCAGAGAGCTGGGTTGTGAGTATGAAGCCGACTGTTGCGTTAGAGAACAAGCGTCACTCGGCAAGTTCTTCAAGTAGTAACTAACTTTAACTTAAGTTGATGTTGTACTTTCACTTTTCCCTTTAGTTCACTTTTGCGTATTTAATCAGAATTTATTGAATTTAACTGTAAAGTATTAATATATTTGAGATATTCCAGCTGGAGTGATTTGTATTAATGATGCCGCACTGCTCACATCTGTGTTGTGTTTCTCTCACTGACCACATGTCCTTGTTTCAGTGCCACAGGTTTTACTGACTCCAGCCCAGTGAACCTGCACATGAAACAAACACTGAACCACAACTCGGCAAAACAAGAGAGATTCTGTCTGCACAATAAAAAAAGATTTATATTTCACGTTTTACTTTTATGTAGGAAAGTCAGAGGTAAAATGAGGAAAGGAGGAGGAGGAGTAACTGAAATGAAGAGAGAGAGAGAGGAGAGAAAACCAACTGCAATTGATGATCTTGTCAGAAACACCTCAATAAACTTCAGCCAAGACTAAATGATCCGTACGGAGTGTGTGTGTGTGTGCATGTGCGTGTGTGTATACGTATGATTTTATGAGTGTGTTGACCCTGCAAATGTGAGTCTGCGTGCCAAAGAGTGTGTGTGTGTTTTTATGAGTGTGTCTGCACTATGTATCCGTCGTTGACGCACTGTACACAGTCTGTGTGTCAGAACTATGTACCTGTATGTTTTTCATTTGTGCGTGTCTGTGGGCGTGTGTAGGGATGCATTTAAAGGCCTGTGTGTGTGTGTGTGTGTGTGTGTGTGTGTGTGTGTGTGTGTGTTGGTCGTATGAATAGACGTCATGTTTTTGCCTGGCGAGGCCGAAAATCTTCATCAGGGGACTGGCTTATATGAGGCTGTCCATCAACACACACACATGCACACACACACACACTTACACACACCCCAGCACACACACTTACACACACTCACACCGAGGCGTGGCTTTAAAAACACAACAGACGCAGATAGACGGAGATGAGCGAATCAGAGGAAAGTAAAAAGAGAAACAGATCTTTTTGTAAGATGTCAAAACTTAAATGTCGTCTGTTATGTGTTTTTTTTTACTTGACACGAGAAGAGATCATTTATTTATAATCCTTCCAGTTCAATATGAAAGCTGATAACATATATATTGTTAAAACATTGTTATTTACATTACACTTTCTTTGATTTGACAGTTATTGACGACACTGACATCATGAGTCTGGAGCTCGTTTCCTCTGCACGTCTCGAACTCTGATTTATTCTAATGCTTGTTTCTGTGTGTTGTCTCATGTTGATTTGATGATGTCATTCACACGGTATCTTCAATGGCCTGCTGTTGAAATGTGCTGCACAGATAAAGTTGCCTCATCAGTGGGTAATGGAGGAAAATGTGTCATGTGACACTGCTCCTCTCAAATATCCTCCACTACGTTCAGTGATGCTGACAGGATGAAAAATCGTGGACCACTTAGATTTGAGTATTTTGATAATCAAGGCTTGATTCTATTTCAAGGAGAAACTGTGTAAACACACAATATAAGCTAAGCTCTGAATTCTCCCCCCCCCATCCCTGGACTCACCAGGAGCAGCCAGGTTCTGGACCTGGAGGGGGACGGGGGTGTTGGCCTCGGAGGCCAGGCTGAGACGGCCTCCCTTGCCGATGCGATCGCACAGCAGCGTGATGTGCTTCTTGAGGCGGGCGGTGTCCCGGGGCAGGCCCAGCAGGGGGCCTCCCATCTGGGCCAGAGATGTGGCCTGGTCCTTGGAGCTCCGCGACAAGCAGCTCCGCAGGAGGTGGGAGACAGCAGCGTCACAGCTCTCCTCCCAACCCTGAGGACACACGAGGGAGACCAGGGCTGAGAATCAAAGTGCCATGAAAGAGATTGATTTGATTTAATTATCCCGAGAGAAAGAGCAGGAAGAAAAGGATGAAGAGGGAAAGAACAACTAGAGGAGGACGGGATGTGGGGAAGAAGTTTGGGAGGGGAAAGATAAAAGTGGAGAGGAGAGGAGAGGACGGGAGGAAGAGATGAGAGGAGGAGAAGAAAGTGCAAGAGAAAGATTGTGAGTGCAGGAAGAGAGGGAATTCAAAAAACATTGGGAGGTAAAATAAAGGGGAAAATGGATTAAACGACAAGAGATAAAGAGAAGAAGAATGAAGTTGAAGAGGAAGGAGATAATTGATGGGGAATCGTTAAACCTAAATTGATGTTCTTGACATTTAACTAAAGAATAAAACATTTGAAATTTAAAGGGAGGAATACACACACACACGTGCAAACAAACGTGCAAACACATGTGCACACACACACACACACACCAACATGCACACACAAACACACACAGACACACACAGACACACACAGACACACTCCTCTCCTCTCGCTGAAACTCACTTATCCAAAGTCAAAGTCACGGTTATAGATTCAGGGGTTTGTGGGACAAGATAAGTGTGTTTGTGTGTATAAGTGTAAGTGTGTGTGTGTGTGTTTGTGTGAGTGTGTGTGGATGTGTTGACAGGTACCCTCCCACCTTCCCCTTTTCCCACCCCTCCTCCCCCCTCTTGTCCTGCCCACCGCCATACTGATAGACCCCTAATGAGCCATAATGACAGGTAATCAACCCTGTAATGATGATGATGGAGAGACAGAGAGACGGAGCGAGGGAGAGAGAGGGAGAGAGGGAGAGAGGGAGAGAGGGAGAGAGGGAGAGAGAAGGAGAGAGACAGGGAGAGAGGGAGAGAGAAAGATAGGAGGGAGAGAGAGGGAGAGAGAGAAGGATAGAGGGATGTAAAAGGTTGAGGAGATGAGATGATGACAGACAGGAAGGCAGATATTAGAGACAGAATAAGAGACGAGTGGAAGGACGACAGGTGAGAGGAGATAAGAATGAAGGAAAGAGAAGACAGGGGAGGAGAGGGAGGGGGGGAGTGTGGTCTGGACAGGGGGAGAAAATGAGAGAGGAGGATCAGGAGGGGGAGGAGGAGGAGACGGAGGGGGAGGAGGAGGAGATGGGAGGCGGGTGACCTATTCTTACCACAATACCTCACCAGGTTATCAAATACTTGGAACAACACAACAGCAGGTCTCTGTGGAAACTTGTGCACGGAGCCGTGCACGTGCGTGCGCACACTGACACATATGTTCCACATGCGCTGGAGGGAAATGAAACGTCTCTGGAGCTAAACTGCAGACATTCATCCTCCTGAACAAGAAGAAAGGAAGTAAAGAGAAGGTGGAGCGGAGCCGCCGGGACGTCGGCCAGAGCGATAAATCCAAAGAGAGTTCCACTAACGCAGAAAGAGGACAGAGGACAGAGGACAGAGGACAGAGGACAGAGGACCGAGGACAGAGGACCGAGGACAGAGGACAGAGGACCGAGGACAGAGGACCGAGGACAGAGGACAGAGGACCGAGGACAGAGGACAGAGGACAGAGGACAGAGGACAGAGGACAGAGGACAGAGGACAGAGGACAGAGGACAGAGGACCGAGGACAGAGGACCGAGGACCGAGGACAGAGGACAGAGGACAGAGGACAGAGGACAGAGGACAGAGGACAGAGGACAGAGGACAGAGGACAGAGGACAGAGGACAGAGGTTTCCTGTGGCCAGAGACAACAGAGCGCTTGTTGTGCTGCAGATGATTTGTTTGGTTCTCACTCAGTTTGTGTAGCGTCCTAAAGACTTTGTGTTGATGCACATACTGTTTGAAAAAAGGAGCTTTTTTAAAGTTAAAGTTTTTTTGCAAATGTGAAAACAACAACAATAAGACACTTTACACCTGCGTCACCTGATAAGTCCAGAAGTCTCTCTGTGTGTGTGTGTGTGTGTGTGGAATTTCTCGAGAGATGTTCGTCTATTAAGCTTCACACTTGTCATATTCATAGTTGAGGGACAAATTTCGTGAGATTTTCAATATTCAGAAACTTTGAATACATAAACAAAACAACCGTTTAAACACGTCACGACAACGACTCAGAACAAACTGGTGATCAGCTCTTTGTGCAGCAGCTGATCTTTACTCTCAATTACTGCAGGTCACTGTTCTAAACTGCAACCAGCACAACCACAGGACAAACAGCTCATACCAGACAAACCAGTTTAGACTGGGCACTGCACCAGTACGATGACAATGCAAGAAAATAGTTCCCTACATATTTATGCACCAAAGGAGGTTATGTTTCCACCCCGTCATCTTGTTTGTTTGATTTCCTGGAAGCCCGGGGGAAAGATGGGACATTGGCCAAGAAATAAAACATTTAATCACTTTCTTTAACATTGTGAGTAGTTTTCTTTTTGACAAGTTCCAGAGATTAATTCATAAATATTGATTAAAGAATGATGGAGAGGCCTGATATTGGGGTGTGTGTGCTATTAGGTGCAGCTTGATTGAATCGAAGGGCCTGATGGGACTTGGCAGAGAGACAGTGTCTTTACTGAGAGACATTCTCCATAATGAAATGCTTTATTACCATTTCTGTGACACTCATGATCGTCCATTAGGAACTCATTACATTTAGGATCAGATTCAGGTGAAGGGGCAGAACCAGGATGTTTCTTCACCGTCTCTAACACGGTGACACAGGCAGTGAGGCTGAGTGGAGGTACAGTATATACTCTGTTATTCTCTGTTTAATTCATCCACCTTGGTGCTTTATGTATGATTCTAAGTTGTGAGAGTCTCTCGTACTTAGACTGCATCACGAATATTGGATCTGACAAGAGGGGAAATCTCAGGTGTGATTGCAGCATTACTGGACGTCTGTGGAGAGAATATCCCCGGGCCTAGCACACGACCTTGGAGGACTCCCAAAGAGACGGGGAAAGGTTCAGACAACGATCCCTCAGTCCTGACGTCCCCGTCGTGACTGGAAAAGTCATCGAAGCAGCCGGAGTCACGGCTCCGTGAGAACAATGTCATTCTGTCAGTCTCCAGAGGGGAGAGAGAAATTCACCCTGACCCCAAATCAGGGAATTCCTGTTTCTGAAAAATGTCTGGAACAAAGAATGTGGCTCAGTTCAGCATGTACACGGTCGGGTACATATTACACTGTAAAACATCTGGGTGTAACCAACTTCCACCATGATGAAGTGTATTTGTACAACTTTAATTAAAAATCTATCTGATTAGTTTCATATATAAAAAACGTCACCTGGTGAAATATAATAATGAGGCTCAGAGAAAGAACTTTCATTTCATCCTCTCATAAAGTCAGAAACCACCTGACGCGCTGCTGCAGAGGACTTTTCTTTCCTGAACAGACTCTTGACAGAACTGTGAATAGTTCTGTGGAGGTTGGAGCCTAAAGAAACATTCCCAGGTAACTTATAGAAAGTCTTGGTTCTGAGTTCAGACGGCCTGAACATGATGGATTCTGGTAAAGCAAACAGTGGGAGGGAGAATGTGGGGGTCAGGCAGGAATAGCAGGCAGACACACAGAGTCAGCAACTCTGCTAGAGAGCTAAGTGACAGCTGGAAAAAGAGACAAAAGACGGAGAGAGAGGGAGGAGCAAGAAGGAGGGAGGGCGGCTCAGAAAAAAGGGAGAGAGGAGGAAGGGATGGAGAGACAGAGGGGAGATGAAGAAGAGACAGACAAGGGTGAGGACAAGAGTCAGGAAGCCAGAGAGACAAAGGAAAAGAAGAGGGAGGTGAAGAAGAGAAAGAAAAGGGGATGAGGAAAGTGAAATCAGAGGGTGAGGAAGCAAGTAAGAGGAGGATGGAGTGAAAAACAGACATGAGGAATGAAGAAACAGGATGAAGAGAAATGAAGATGGTGAAGAGCTGAGAGGAAGAGGAGGATGAGGGAGGAGGAGGAAAAGGCGGAATTAAGAAGTGGGAGAAGTGGATGATGGTGAGGAAGGGAAAGAGAAGCAGGAGGAATGCTGAAGAGGAGGAGGAGGAGGAGGAGGAGGAGGAGGAGGAGGAGGAGGAGGCGGTAGTGTTCTGCTTGGCTGCAACTAAATGAGACGTTTCTTCAGATACCACACAGATGCATCTCCTCTTCCTCCTCCTTCTCCTCCTCCTCCTCTTCCTCTTCCTCTATCACTCTAGATATTTCCTTCTATTTCCTTTCAGATAAAGAATTCGTGGACATCACCTCTCCAGGAGAATCCCTCTTGTTTCTCTTCTCACCTTGTTTCCTGACTCCTCACATTCTTCTCGTGCTCTTTGTGCCTCGGCCTGATAATCACATAATCTACACTAATGTGACAGATGACGTGCAGATCTCAGATCAACTGGGGTTTGGTTTCGTATTTAAATCTTTCTGTGCTGAATGGGGAAACCGTCTAGTTTCAGTCTCCTGGGACATGAAGTTAAATCCTATGACAAACTAGGATTACCGATTACCACTGATAGGCTCATACAGAGAATGTTTAATCTAATCTGTTAATCTTTGATTTCAAATGACAACTGGTCAAAACTGGAAGAAAATTCCTCAAAACAGACAAATGTGTTTGTGAGGCCTCCGTGACCTTGACCTTTGACCTCCGACCTTCAACTTTTAATGAGTTCATCTGTGATTCCAACTGAAAGTCTGGACCCAATTCCCCGGCCTTTACCCACAGTTTGACTTTCACACGTTCTGGTGGTTATTGTGTTATTGTGTTGTCATAGGAGCAGAATACAGGAGCGTGTGGTGTGATCTCTGGAAATAGCCCCCCCCCCGTTCACCTGCTGGTCTTGATGTTGTGTATGTGACCCTGATTACTGCTAATTCACTTAATGCCATTAATCCCATTTAAAATAACAGACGCACACAAGAACGCACACACACACACACACACAAACACACACAATCCCCAGAGGCTCATCAAGTGAACCTCTCAACCCTATTTCGGTCCATAGTCAGTGTCTGTGTGTGTCTGTGTGTGTGTGTGTGTGTTAAAGATATTTTATGTACTGCAGTTTATGAACACACAGATGTTTGTGTGTGTGAGTGTGTAATGTGAGGCTGTCAGAGGAGGCTGGAAATAGACGTTGTGGGTAATGAGAGGTTCAGGGGATTGATCAGAGCTACGGAAAAAACTAACACACACAAGCACTGACGCACACACCCACAGGTACACAACCAGAGTCTCCGTGGGATGACAAATCTGTCGTGATTGCGGCAAATGGAGAAACTCTGTCAACACAACTGTTTAGTGACACACACGCGATAAACACATACAAATATACACACACACGGTCAGAGGCTGATTATAGAGCAGTGTCCTTTATGCTCATTTTGACCTTGAGTTCCTTTGTCTATGTGCATTACACACACGCAGACACACACAAACACACACTCAGGTTTAATGTTTAAATCATAAACAGGTAACCCAGAATGTGCTCTAGGTGCAGAGCTGACAGGCGAGTGTTGAGTGGCAGAAAGTGAGTGTGTGTGACTGGGTGTGTGTGTTAGTCACTGTGTGTGTGTTAGTGACTGTGTGTGTGTGTGTGTGTGTGTGTGTGTGTGTGTGTGCATTCCTCTGGGACCAGAAGTACTTAATGTATCTTAAAAGTTCTCAGAGTGTGTGTTTAAGTTGGGGCTGTGTTTACTGAGTGGACTGCAGATGGATTGACAGACACTGACATGTTAATGGCCCCCTGTGTGTGTGTGTGTGTGTGTGTGTGTGTGTGTGTGTGTGTGTGTACCAGCTGGGGGGAGTCCTGCAGCAGCGGCAGCAGCGTGGCCTCCAGGATGGCCGTCTGGTCGGGGGTCAGGCCGTGCCACAGCGACAGCAGCAGCACCAGCAGGTGAGTGGAAGAGCGCAGCCGGACGAACGCCTCCTCCAGCCGAGCCCGGTTCTCCTCGGCCGCCTCCGCCAGTGTCATCACCTGCAGGGACAGACGGGTCAGTGAGTGTGTCTGTGATCGGGGGGGGGGCATCGAATACATCTGATCCTGCACTGCCAACATCTGGATCTACGTCTGACACTCACACAAGGACTCTCTTTTGTTTCTCACTTTTTAAAGCGATCAACCACAGTCTTTATTATTAATGTCACGATAAACAGTGATATTTGTATTTTGGAGTAAATGGACATGTGTTGTCATCATTTACATTTGATCCTGGGAAAATATGAAATATAACCAAAAAATCGAATTCCTTCTCCCAAGTAAACTTCAAATTCAAACGTGAACAGATGCAGTTAAGTTTCGAAACGTGCTCTCATTAAAAGCTGTGTTTTTGAGCATTCCTCAAAAAAGAAATTGAAATTGAATTACTAAATAAACGCTGTAAATGCTCCCATTCATCACGAGAGGAAGACATTTATCGTGAGCGTATTACAAACAAACCAGATTCCAACCCGTGAATCATCTGCTGGTTCTGGGAGGGTCTCGGCTGTTTGATTCAGAACAGTCGGTTCATCCCTGAAGACTCTTTGAGACTCGACCTCACAACCTGTGTCAACACTTTCCTGAGCCTCGAGTCCGCGGCTCCTTGGTTCGCGCCTCGGCCTCGTGTGCGACGCTGATTTACTCTGTTTCAGATTAACCTGAATTCACCCTGAACAGCTTCATCACAACATGTTGCTGTTAGAGCCTGTGTGGTCACCGTGCGCTCACACCCCCGACTCTGAGTCGTGTGTTTTTGTCTTTACACTTTGGAATTACAAGTTAAAGTTGTGTTTGTGTGTTTGTGTGTGTGGAGAGAGAGAGAGCGGGTGTCAAGAGAAACAAAAGTGGAGCCAGGAAAAAAGATTCAACACAATCAAACTATTATATTTTTTAAGTTGTTATGTTTCATGGAGATTTTTCCTTTGCAGAAAACTCATTTCATGACCTCATGGGTTTTATTTGACGGTGTTGTTCATAACTTCTATCAGTCAGAAGTGAGAAAGTTATTTCACTGTTTTCCTTTTTCTTCCACATGACTCAACCTGGGGATTTCTTTCCCCTAATGATCTGATGTGTAGTATGTTTGTGTTACATGAGGGAAATAAGTTGTTATCAATACGATTAATCCTCCACTAAAACTTTCATGAGTTTCAAACCCTCAAAACCATCGATTACAAAAACAATGATCTGTGTCTACGCTGGTATTTATTTTACTTTGAGGTTGTTTCTTGGAGAATCTTCGAATACTTCCTGTCTCCAACATCTGCAGAACCTCAGATAAACGGTTATGTGTTTGTATAAACTATAATAAATCAAGTGGACTTCATGGAGACGTTTCTCGAGGCTCTGACTCCTTGAGAGAGAAAACTCTTTACCCCACAGTTATCCACACCCTGGATATATTCTGAGAAGTTCTCCCGTGAGTATTTTAACACTTTTTAATATTTTCAGGTGGATATTCCCCAAAGAATAAAGTATAAACAGCAGGAAATGAGCATCGGTCCAGACTGTTGTGTTGTGTTTGGGTTTCCAAAGTGGAGGAAGTGGATTCGTGTCTTTCTTCCCACAATCTATTATATTTTAGGGTTGTTTCCTGGAGTCTGCTGGAATGAAGTCCTCGCTCTGAACAGACCGCACCACTGTTCTCTCGCTCCAGTGCTGGAAATCCCATTTTCAGGCAGTTTGGGATTATTACAGCTTCGCTTCTTTTTTTAACTGGAAAAATAAACTGCAATAAAAAGGACAAAACGCAGCAGAGTTCAAACAACCTGCCGTCTGGCTCCGAGCGGCTCTGATGACTTCCCCTTACACTCATCTGGAGCCGCTGAGGAGCTGCAGGATTTCCATGAAACTATTCCACGTGTGTTTTTCAGAGCAAACAAACCAGGGAACACTTTGAAATGAAGACGAGCGAAGCTGCACAAGTGGACGTTAAGCTCCTCTTGCATTCGACTCTGAGTACACAGCTCAGTGTTCAACGGCAGGCGATGACTGCACAAATGAGGTGTGGTAGGGACCAGGTGAACTCTGACCTCCGCCCAGGGGTCAACCCCTCCATCCCTCCATCCCCGCGACAACAGAGGAGTGGAGATGAGAGGAGCGCGGCGAACGAGTGATGACAGAGCAAGACGGATGGTGACGAGGACAACAAGAGAGGACAAGCCGGACAAAGAGAGGGAGAGAAACGGGAGACGAGGGAGGAGAGAGACGGACGGAGGGAGAGAGGAGGAGAAGAGGTGAAAGCAGATCTGGGACTAATGGACGAGTGTGTTCAGATAAATGAGTGATCCGCAGGCCTGAGCGCCAACGCACGCCAGCCGCTTGTTTGACAAATGGATTCAGCGCTCGCCATTTGATACTCAGAAAACAGAGATGGAAGACTCTAAAGTGAAGGGGGGGTGTCTGTGTGTGTCTGTGTGTGTCTGTGTCAGGGTTAAGCAGCGACTGCCGGAGGAAGCTTTTTGATTTGTGTAACATGAACTTCAAACTTAGAGGTAGAAGAGAATTAGTGCCTCCTCTGTGACTCACACACACACTGTGATGTAAACAGTCACAGTTAAACCCTCAGTTCACTTCCCCTCGTTTGAGAGGTGACACACAAACATCCTGAGGCCTGTGTGCGTCGTGTCTCTCACACATTCACACACTGTTAAAATCACCAGTCATGATGCTTTCTTACAGGTGTAGGTCAGAGTGTCACCTTGACCTCATAACACCAGAGAGGTTCTGATACCAGCTTCAGGATACGCCTCTGACTTCACCAGGTGAATCTGTGTAATGATACCAAATCTTTAAAGTATATAAGTGTCCTCCAGACAAAACTGCCATTTTCTTTTGGTGGAAATCACTTCTTCTTCTTCTACTCCAAAACAGTTTGTCTGCGCTGCCACAACAGAAGAAGAAGAAGTTGGTAATTTTGCAAAGACTTCGGTTTAAAATGGTCTTTTAATTTTATAAACTGAGGCTGCAATTAAACAGCTATTTAAAGGAAGTAATTGTGTATTCTTATTTTGTCATAATCATCACTTCCACATAGGGGGAGTAACATACAGCTGTTAAAATACGATGTCTGGGTTGTTTTGGTTCTTTTAATACAAATACTCAAATATATTTTTAAACTTTTCAAAAAAGAGTAGAATTTTTTTTTGGGGGAAATTGTTCCTAGATGATATATTGAAATATGAACTGTTGCTGCCGGTGCAAATTATTCAGATGAGTCAATTTTTCCAAATCGTCGATTTGAAAAACGACCTGAAACTGGTATAAAATACACATAACTCCTGGTTTATGAATTCCGGATATTCTCCTGCACACTTTCGACAATGCAACACTACTACTACACACACGCACACACATACAACCCCAAACACCCCCCCCCTCGGGGTCTCTGAAAGTGTGTGTGTATTGATAAAAGGCTCCAGGTCCAGTGAAGGGCTTCATTGTTGGCAGCGGCTCGGCTCCACACACACTCTGATTGATGCCAGCTGAGAGAACACAAAGACACATTTAGGATGGAGACACACACACACACACACACACACACACACACACACACACACACACACACACACACACACACACACACACACACACACACACACACACACACACACACACACACACACACACACACACACACACACACACACACACACAGATCACTTACACTCACACAGAGGTAAAACAGACAGACTTTCACAATAAGAGATAAAAACTGGACATTTATCCATGTTTTAACTGCACACACAGACGGACACACAGAGACAGACACATAAAGACAGACACACACACATACAGACACACACACACACACACACACACAGACACACAGTAGCTGTGTGTCGGCAGCTGAACTGCTGGTGACCTTAAACAACCTGCCGTCGGAGCTGCCCCGGTTGTGAAGTGACGAGTCGGCAGTAAAGTCTGGACTCACACATAAAGGAACGTTACACACAATCTCACACACTCACACCAGAGCTGAGTCCGAAATCACTCACAACTCACGACACAGTCCACTTCGTAGGGAGCTGGGCATTTTGTCGTGTCGACCGAGTTGTATCCCACAATGCACTGGGAAAAGAAGTGTGCGCCTGCTGGTCACTAACTGAGCAACACGTCCCATCATGCATTGCTGTCAAGCGATTTGACAACTGTCATGTCTGAATAAAAGGAAATGAATTAAAAAGTCAGATTCAACAGAAGCAGCAACAAACACAAAGTCTTGATTGTAAAGAACTGAAAGTTGCAGCAGACACTGAATCAGTTCTATTTATTCAAGAGAGAAGATGTGATCACTATAAAGTTTATAATGTGAATAAGAACCGACTCTAACTTGTAAATAAAGATGGACGTGATGCGTCTCCTCTTCCCACAGAAATGAAGCCAAACTATCTGGAGCCAGCTGTCAATCATAACGTCTCACTCTGTTTTTATACAATCAAATAATAACTCACCACAGAGCTGAGTGTATAATCCTCTACATGGAGCTACACAGTGAGCATTGAGAGGCGAGTGAGTGAGTGATCTCGGACTCGACCCAGGTTCACGTCTCAGCTGACAGATCTGTATTTATAACCTCTGCTCTGAGCATCATGTCAGAATGAAGCTTGAAGGTTTGCGGTGGGAGAATGAATTTTACTCTTTTCTCTCCGGGTTGTATTTCGTCCCAAACAAGGAAACCATCAGTCTCACAGCTCAGAACGCCAGCCAACAATTCACATTATTCCTGGAGGCACAAACCACACACAGACACACACAGACACAGGCACACACACACGCGCAAACAAACAGTCGTGTTTGTATATTCACGCACAAATGCACTAAGATATGCACACACATGGACCAAAGCCACAAGAAATGTACTGAACAACACAAACAGAACTCATGGGCACCCTTATCTGTGGAAATGCATGACTGAGGGCGTGCACACACACACACACACACACAGACACAGACACACACACTGTATATACAAACTATGTGGCTGTAGTTCCACTGAGGTATTTGTTAGCTGCCTGAGGTTTGGTAGGTGCAGGAGGCAACTTGTGTTGGAACCAATCAGAAAACAGACAAAGGAAGATTTTCCTGCTGAACGTTCACACGGCTCAAAATATTCCAACACAGGAAACCGGTGACGTTGTGTTGACACGACAAACATTGAACAACACAGTTTGATGCCTGTGTGTTTGACTCAGTGTTTCGACCAGCGAGCAGCGATCAGACTCAACAGAATTATCTCCAGATTAAAATCTAAGCCGTCATAATTTATTTATATCTCTAGTGAAAGTTGGTGAGAGTCGACACGGCAGCAGAGGACGGATCTAAATGATTCCTCGTCAGAACTTTATCCTCGGATGAAACGACACGCGTGAGGAACAGAGCTCAGAGTGTTGGAGTGTGTGTGTGTGTGTGTGTGAGTGGTCGCTCCACAGAGCCGGTGGATTAGAGGTTTCCTGCTCAACACACACACACAAACACACAATATGTAGGTACACACTGATCTGTGTCAGTGTAACACAACAGGTGACTTGATAGGACCCATCCGTCCTTTCCCCGGAGGAAGAGAGGACAAGAGACAGGAGGAGGTGGAGAGAGAGAGAGGGAGGGAGTCAGAGAGGAGAGGGGGGGGGGAGAGAGAGAGAGAGAGAGAGAGAGAGAGAGAGAGAGAGAGAGAGAGACTGGCAGAGGGGAGGAGAGAAGGAATAAGAGAAGAGAAAGAGGTAAAGAAAACAGCGGAAAGGTTCATGTTAAGGTCAAGGAATGTCCATGTGTGTGTGTGTGTGTGTGTGTGTGTGTGTGTGTGTGTGTGTGTGTGTGTGTGTGTGTGTGGGCTGTTTCCATGTCTTAATTAAAGAGCCAATTAGAATCTCTGTTTAACGACGGCTGAAATCAGAGGCCATTTCCTGACTAATAGACACACACCCATGGATACAGTTACATACACAGACCCACGCACGCAAACACACACTCACACACACACACACACAGTCTTACACGTATACTGTCGCTAAGTAACACACACATGAACGCACACAATCACATTTTCACTTACACACAAAAAACACTTGAGTGGTGAAGCACGTGTTTCTAGGGTTGTGAAGCCTGATGATCCCAGCTACCAAACATCTGTGAACACACACACACACACACGCTCTCACACTCACACACACACAGCAGGGCGTGTGAAGGGTTGCAGGGAGTTAACCTAAACATTACAAATTGTCAGTCACTACACTATCAGAACACACAAACACACAGAGAACAAACACTCGGAGCAAAAAGAACACATCCTCCTCCCTTCATCTAGTTTTCATCTCACTCATCTGAGTTCACGTTCAGAGTTGAACTTCATTAAAGGTCATTACTTCATGTTGTGTGTGATGTTCACAGTGAACCGTCACATCCTCTTCTGCTCAGAGTCCCTGTGACACTGTGATGTGTGCTCACTCCTCACAAACTGTGGAACTAGATGAGAAGTCAAACACACATTTAGGGAACTTCTCAGTTTAGTCTGAACCTAAATATCAGGTGTGAAGGTTCCTCAGAGCAGGAGCGGTGGTGATTAGACAAAGCAGCTGTTTCATAATGTCTTAATATAACAAGTGAAGAGGTTGACTGAGAGAAAAGGTGCAAAGAGGAGTCGCTTATTTGTGAATTTGTGTAACTAGAGCTTTAAAAGTAGAAATATAAGATACAGAGTTGTGTTCTGTCTGATTTACTTCATGACAGAGAAGGAGGTGGAGACGGAGGTGGAGACGGTGAGACGAAGAGATCTGGTGTACGAGTGATGAGCATCTCTTCTCCCAGTGTCTGATAGACAGAAGGACAGTAACCACTATTGTCTTTGGTCAAAACAAGCACAGACACACACACACACACAGACACAATCCTGATAACACTGTCTGTCTTCACTTGGCCTGATAAGACTGGAGGAGTCGACTGAGCAGAGAGAGAGACAAGAAGAGACTGGAAGGAGACGGAGACGGAGACGGAGAGTTTCTCAGACCGAAACCTCCTCATCAGAATTCCCTGATCGTCCCAGTTCTGAGCCGGTAACCAGTTCCTCTGTAACCAGTTCCTCTGTAACCAGTCCCTCTGTAACCAGTCCCTCTGTAACCAGTCCCTCTGTAACCAGTTCCTCTGTAACCAGTCCCTCTGTAACCAGTTCCTCTGTAACCAGTTCCTCTGTAACCAGTTCCTCTGTAACCAGTTCCTCTGTAACCAGTTCCTCTGTAACCAGTCCCTCTGTAACCAGTCCCTCTGTAACCAGTCCCTCTGTAACCAGTCCCTCTGTAACCAGTTCCTCTGTAACCAGTTCCCCTGTAACCAGTTCCTCTGTAACCAGTTCCTCTGTAACCAGTCCCTCTGTAACCAGTCCCTCTGTAACCAGTCCCTCTGTAACCAGTTCCCCTGTAACCAGTTCCTCTGTAACCAGTCCCTCTGTAACCAGTCCCTCTGTAACCAGTTCCCCTGTAACCAGTCCCTCTGTAACCAGTTCCCCTGTAACCAGTTCCCCTGTAACCAGTTCCTCTGTAACCAGTTCCCCTGTAACCAGTCCCTCTGTAACCAGTTCCTCTGTAACCAGTCCCTCTGTAACCAGTCCCTCTGTAACCAGTCCCTCTGTAACCAGTTCCCCTGTAACCAGTCCCTCTGTAACCAGTTCCCCTGTAACCAGTTCCCCTGTAACCAGTCCCTCTGTAACCAGTCCCTCTGTAACCAGTCCCTCTGTAACCAGTTCCTCTGTAACCAGTCCCTCTGTAACCAGTTCCTCTGTAACCAGTTCCCCTGTAACCAGTTCCCCTGTAACCAGTTCCTCTGTAACCAGTCCCTCTGTAACCAGTTCCTCTGTAACCAGTTCCCCTGTAACCAGTTCCCCTGTAACCAGTTCCCCTGTAACCAGTCCCTCTGTAACCAGTTCCTCTGCTGACTCCTCTCTTCTGTTGGATCCAGAGAGAGATGCTTGTTCTCCGGTTTCCCTCGGTCTAAGGCGATCCAGATGAGCCTGAGTCTGAGCTAAATACCTTCAATGTAAACCTACCAGAAGGCCGAAGGTGCAGAAGGTGCCGGGGTCTCGCTGGTAAGAAAAATAAAGTCAGAGTCGACTTTTTCAAGCGCCGGCCCAATCAGGGCTGTCAGGGAAGCTTTACCAGGCCGTCGTTCAGCGCTGTGATTTATGAGGCTGTCGCCCTCCGTCAAAGAGCCGGCTGAGCTCCGGTGTTTTCCCTGGGCCGGCGAGAGGGAAGCCTTCTGCTTTCCTTTGCCACGCGTGTTCACACGGTCTCGAACAAAGAGCTTTATTCTTCACTGATAGGTCGAGACCCGCCCACCCTCTATCGCGCTGCTCGCTCAACTCAAACCTCCTCGATCCACGATGAATATGAGTCTTTTTATGGTTGGAAATATGGGCGGGTGAAAAAACAAACACACTACTGGATGAAACCTTTGTACACAACAGACAGGAGCGTGTGCAGACACACAAAGATACGACTCCTCACACAGAGCCTCACATCTCCAGAAAACACAGGATCCAACACAAACTAACATCACAGAAAAGCAAACTCACAAATCCGCCAATAAGTTCATCAGGAGAAAAATGCACTTGTGAGGGTTTTAATTATTCAATTCAGTTTTGATTTGTTTGGTTTTTCAAATTCATTTATTTTATTGTAATATAACGATAATGCTGAGTTTTAAAGAAACTGATATTTAGCTTTTCAGGGAACGTTGAGTCCATGAAGAGCACGAAGAACAAAACATCTCCAGTTTACATATTTCACAGCCTTCCGATGAAGAACTGGAACAAGCTGCTGCAGATGATACATTCTGTGTGGAAAAAGAAAATGTCCAAACTTTGAACTTCCTGAGGGGAAATCTAAAGGGAAAACAAGGCGTGTCTTTTAGATACGTTGAGTTATTTTGACAGTGGGCGAGACATCTGTGACTCGGCTCTCGTCTCCTTTGACTTGAAAAGAGAACTTCTCACAGTGTAAACATTTGATCAGCCTCTGATGAGTCTGTTAATCAGGAACACATTTAATGGATGAATCAATAACCAGAGGAATATTAGTGCTCGACCCACAAAGACACAACACAGAGATTCAAACACACACACACACACACTGACGACAGATCACACTCGGCCTCATCACGCACGCTCTTAAACCTCTCGTGCTGACGGGCATTAGCAGCTAAAAGCTAAACCATAAAAACCTTTACACCATCTTAACTCCACACACACCCTCACACAGACACACACACACAGTCGCTGGGGCCGGTGGTAGCTGCAGTGTGCTGGGTGGTCCTGAAGGCCTGGAGGCCTCAGACAGAGCGGGGGACTAAATTACACAGTGTGACCCACCGCAGTGACATCCAACCTGGGATTAACACCCAGGCCGAGTCCCTGGCCTCAGGTAGCCCCGGGCTGTGGGAGTGGACCCGACAGGTCCAGAGGTGACCTGACACACACACACACACACACACACACACACACACACACACACACACACACACACACACACACACACACACACACACACACACACACACACACAGACACACACAGGCCCACCCATAGTTGAGATAACGAGGAGGCTGGTCCAGCTGGATGGATGAAGTCGGGGGGGTTCTGGGGTGAGAATTGATGAAGTATGCTGAATCAATAAAGTCCACATTGAGTCTCCACCTCCATCGGAGACAGATCCCAGTTCACACCTGGCAGCCCAGTGAGTCTCAGACGGATCCCACCTGTCAGCAGGTTTCTCCTGCAGCTTCCGTCTGAAACTGTGACTTCACGTGAAATATGTAGAAAGAAAACATGCTGAGCACCTGCAGCTCAGCTCAGGGTCACGTTCCAGGTCGTCTCTGCATCATCCAGCAGAATTACACAAAAACTACTGGACACATACACAGGGAACTTGGTGGAAACAGGTTCAGGGAATAAACCATCTCAGCAGGTTCAGATCAGATCACAGATTCCACTGAGAGTAACTCATGGATCGAGATAAACAATTGATTTAGGACTGATCTCTATGAGCTCGACTGAATTCAGGGCAGTCTGAACTCTTTTAGTGACATTTTAGTTCTCTATGATTTGCAGATTGGATGAATAAGAGTGAGACGGATGAAAACAAGTCGTGAATGAACTGTTGAAGTATTTGAGGATCGATCCTTTCTAAGTGATTCAATCTGGGGCACTTGTATGTTGTGGCTTCGTTTCTGGATCATGGGAGGAAGTGGGGACATGTCGTCCATCTTTATTCACGGTCAGTGAGGGTGGACAGGATATCTGTGGATATTTTGGGGGATTGGTACTTTCTGATTCTGCTGTAAACTACTTCCCGGCCTTGAACCAAACTTCCCATGTCAAACTAAAACCTGAATGTGAATCATACTAAAGTTCTTCCTTCACGGTTTTATCTGCTCTGCTCTGCTTCCAGGTTCCAACTGGATTTGTCAGGTTTTATGAGTTTTCCTGTCGTGAACAAACTGCTGACAAATCAAATTTATCATCAAACGTTGATTCTGACTCGTACTTTTAAATCCAAGAGTGATTTTCAGCTTTTCCCAGAATGCCTCCACTAAACTCCGGACCTGTTGTGTTGAGATCGAGGTTAGGAATGTCGTGAGAGAGCGAGACTGACGGAGGGGAACTGGGGCGAGTCAGCTGTGGAGCAAATCTGGATATATTTCACAATGGAACTCCACGGGAACAGCTGGAAACATCTGGACGTAATGTCACGTCGTCTGCATGTGGAGGTCCGAGAGGGAGGAGGAGGATATCAGAAACACACACACACACACAAATGCAAACGCACACATACACACCTCATAAAAAAGGGCTGATACAGCTGTTTTGGAAGTGTGGCCAAGGTCAAAGTTCAAACAGATACACTGACACACACACTCACGCCCTAAAGCCAGGCACTTAAATCAATCAGGCTGAGGCGCACGCATGTACATGCACACGTACACACTCACACATATCCTACGCACACATGACACACACTGTTAGGGAGAGTGTATTAATAGCATGTGATGTGACTTAACCCAAGGGCCCGTTTCACCAGAACAGCTGTGAGCGCATAGCAGTGTGTGTCTGTCTGTGTGTGTGTGTGTGTGTGTGTGTGTGTGTGTGTGTGTGTGTGTGTGTGTGTGTGTGTGTGTGTGTGTGTGTGTGTGTGTGTGTGTGTGTGTGTGTGTGTGTGTGTGTGTGTGTGTGTGTGTGTGTGTCTTTAAACCTTCCTCAAAAGCCAAAATATATGAACTCTATTGGCCCGATGAAAAGTTCAATGGTGCAAGAAAACACAGGACACGCCTGCCACTCACATCTTCTCACATATTAACTCTGAACATCTGGAGGGAAACTCAGCGTTCGCTTTACAATACGACAACTTTTATTCAGATTTAATCAGAAATACAAAAAAGAAATCAGAGCTTTAAAAAAGGAATAATTAATAATTGTATATATATATAACAGATTTATCAGCTAATGAGAATGAACCCTTGTGGTTGCACGTCTCGGCTCAACATTCAGAGTTTCACTTTGTATCTGCCTCTTTTCAGATTCATATGTTTACTAGATTTTTGAATATATTTGAAAAGTGTCTTTAATTCTTAAAGTAAATAAATCCGTTCATCCTTGATGTGTTGAGCTTCTGAGTCGTTCCTTAAACTCAGCGTTCAATGACAATGGAACAAGAAAACATTTAATAGAGAAAATGCTCTTCTCTATTTCCTTGTAATATCTCTAAAGATGAATCCATCATCAAATGGTTCTTGAGTATGTTTTCGCCAACTGAATAACTTTATTTATTTAAAGGGGCCGTACATAACTCTTTTGCATCTACAGTCCAGTGGCAGGAAAATAAAATTTATAAATCTTAGAACATACTTCTTCAAGAAAGATAATTCTGATTTGTGTTTTTATTTTAATAATGAATGGATAATAAAATTGTATCCGTACCGGCCTCAAAAGAAGAAACTCAAAATGAACTTCTAGCAGAAAATCTTACCTCATTTATTTTGGTCCTTTTTTATTGATCTGTTGTCTTTCTTACTGTGTTTTGAAGTCATACATAAATAAAGTTTATCATTATAAATCGACTTAACATAAAAAACGTTTTATTCCCATGTGAAGTTTTATTCTAAGTTTTCCAATGTCTCTTTAATAACATACAACAAACTTTATTATGTCTGTAAAACATGATGTTTTAAACTGTGATGAATTCTGTGGTGACTGCTGGTGGAATTGTGTTTCTCCAAAGACGCACTTGCACATACACAAACACACACACATCTGAACATCCCTGCAGACCCGCGCAGAGCAAAGTGTTCTGGGTAACCATAGGTTACAGATGCACGTGGGAGGAGACTTCGTGCACGAGCTCCAAACCTCAACAACACATCGTGCGGACTGTGTGATTAACCTCCCGTCAGGATTCAGGTTGGAAATGGAGAGGAAACGTGTAAGTGCTGCATGTGAGGATGAAAGGAAACCGCCACGTAAACGTTTCAACTGTGATACGAGCAACTACGTGCAGCTCAGAGGAATTAATTAGATCCTAGTTAGAAACGGATTATTGAAGTAGAACAGGTCGGTAAGGATGGAGGTCGTGTTAATGTTTATATTTCAGGAAAGATTTTGAAACATGCTCGTCAGTCAGACATCTTTCCTGTGACTTTAAAGAAGAAGTGCATCGTGGGAGAGTCTGGGAACAAAGCCCCGATCATCTGCAGCGTGAAACTAGTAAATAATTTCAAGGGGCAAAGTTGACTTCTGCAGGGACTTAGGGCACACGAAGGACCCAGAGGACACATCTCACTTCAGGACCTGGTGAAAACTCACATTCAGTTTCCCACAGAAACGCACACGGTGAAGACAACTCCTGTCTGATCGTAAAAATATTTCTATTTTAAAAACTATTTTCAGACATTTTTCTTCATATGTGCTGTATATTGCAATGTGTATGTGGTCTGTGGTGTGTGTGTGTGTGTGTGTGTGTGTGTGTGTGTGTGTGTGTGTGTGTGTGTGTGTGTGTGTGTGTGTGGGGATACTGTTTAGTCTGAAACCATATTTAGTCTCTCTGGTCCTTATGAGGAGGCCTATAATCACACAGAACCTTTCTCTACTCATTACACACACACACACACACACACACACACACACACACACACTCACACACACACACATACACACACACACACATACACACACACACACACACACACACACACATACATACACACACACACACATACAGTGGCCTGTCATTACCAGTTCACACTAACCTCCCAGGCTGCACACATGCACACGCTTACATTGCAAAAAGTTGCACGCGCACATACACACACACACACGGCAGGCTTGAATGAGGACACACATACTGTATGCACACATTTGATGCATGTGCACATTTGCAGGATAAATACATGGGGACACGATTAAATGAAGGACACACACACACACACACACACAGACACACACACAGAGCCAGATGTGTGTCCAGCTGTGTGTCCAGCAGTCATTCTGCTGCAGGAGCAGATTTATTCTGACTGTTTGTGTCAATTATTGTTTAAATGTGTAACTTCAGTGTGAAGCAGAAGATGAACTTTCCCTGTGGAGTCGTCTCATCTCAACTGAATCACACCAGATTCATTTACTCGTAAACAACAGTGGGTTTTCTGTCAAAGCTTCTCTGAGTGTGATCGTAGTTTGTTTTCAGACGTCATGTCCCGCCCCCTGCTGCTCTACAGGCTCCGCCCCTCAGTGTCCCCACATGTTCCTGTTGCTGTGAACGAATTCTGAAAAATGATTGACAACTTCCTGCAAACTCAGCGTTGAGTCTTTGAAATCTGCTCAAACGAATTCAAAGACTCAGAGACAAAGCCACAAATCAAAAGAGAACATTCTCTGTCTTCACTGGACTAGTGTGAGTTATGAAATTATGAATTAAATACAGGCGAAGACAAACAGGGTAATAACTTAAAGTAGAAAGAAAACAGTGAATAATAATCTGTGAATCTGTCAAGTTGCTTCATAACAAATTTTAAATGTCTGGCGCAATAAATATGATTTGAAATTGATTAACATTATTAAAGTAATATAGTTATGCTGCCACTAAAATAAACAACACTGAGATGAATGATATGTCAAGTAGACGCTCCACCCGGCTGCTCTAGCTCCACCCGGCTGCTCTATCTCCACCCGGCTGCTCTAGCTCCACCCGGCTGCTCTATCTCCACCCGGCTGCTCTAGCTCCACCCGGCTGCTCTAGCTCCACCCGGCTCCCTAGCGTGGTGCGGACGTCGTTAAACCAACACATCCTGCGTCAGGGGTGTGAGTGTTGTTTGGCTGCTGAACAGAAATCCAACAACCTTTTGCTAAATCATTAAATTTAACTGCCGTCCCTACGTGGTGGTTTGACTTACTGGTCACGGTGGTGATCTGCAAACTGGAGCTCACTGAGAATCTCTTTGTGTCAGTTACAGGACGGGAAACTACGTGAAATTAAATGTAATTTCCTGAAGCTGGTTAGAAAAAAACCACAATAAGATACCAAACATGTATTTCTGTTTAAACATGCAGCAGGAGTCATGGTCATTACTGTCACTCTACCTCGAGATAAAATATGACCGGACGCTGAGGACGTCACGTTGTTGCTGGTGTGTGTGTGTGCGTGTGTGTGTGTGTGTGTGTGTGTGTGTGTGTGTGTACATGGTGCATTGTCTGTATGTGGTGAGAGACCAAAACAAGGCAGTCTAATTTTGGCAGACAAAACACAGAGAGATCCTGACTACAAATTAGCACCACACACAGAGAAACACACACACACACACAGAAAGAGAAACAGACACACACACAGACATAAACACACACTTCTGCAACTGTTGAGTTTCTTTTCCACCTGTTTCTCGCCTTTCTCTATTATCTGCTTCTTTGCTTTGTGATTTTTCTCGTTGAAAAGTTTGAGAATTTTCAAAATTGACCAAGCATATGAATATGAAAAGTGTCGGGAGCTTTCAAACCCTTTTCTCTCTTCCTCAGTGTCGGCATCAGAGCAGAGGTCGACTGAATCTCACTTGCAGACGTCGGTGCAGAGCTGAATTCAAGTGAAAATAATATTGATAACATAATTTCAAAATGTCCACAGTTAAAACGATTCATGTCAATATTCATAAACCTTGGAGGCCTTGATTCTTTGTCTAAAACTCTCTAGATTTCAAGTTGGAAACTTTGTGAGTCTGGGAAACATTTCGTTCTTAATTCGATGTGACTCAACATTTCTCATTAACTCTAATATAAATGCTTATGAAACTGTTAACAGGAGTCATTTCACATTTAACTATTCAGAATTATCTTAAATAAACCTCGTAGAATATACTGCTTCTATAAATGTCTTCTCAGGACTCATTATCCTGAACAGAAGAACTGTTAAGCACAACAAAACAACAAAACAACATTGTCTTCTCGTTTCCCTGAACACAACACACATATGTACGTGCTCACTTACACACACAGAAACACAACCTGTACACACACACACACACACACACACACATGGCATCCCTACGGGCCAACGCTGAACCACACACTTGATGCAGTCCAGACCAGAGAGACCTGAGAAGCCAACACACACACACACAGAGACACACACACACACACACACACAGAGACACACACACTGAGCCAGGTCTGAGGTGATGGTTTTGGTTGTGGTCCCAGTGAAAACGACACTAATTTGGAGCTAAGGAGTTTCGGAGCTGAGTCCAAATTCCAAAAAAACCTGCAACTGCACCAGCCGCAAGCTAATCAGCAGCTAGCGACGCCAAGCTAAAGCCAATGGGCTCAATGCTAACGCTATTGTGACGCTAACATAGCCCACCTTCGCTAAGATGGCTAATCTGATCAAACACACTGGTGCCTTTGTGAAGTGACCTCCACACACACACACACACACACACTTACATGTGCATACACACAGCACACACTTTCATAATCATGGAGGATGCACACACACACACACACACACACACACACACACACACATATAACACAGACACATGTACTGCTCACACACGCCAAGAAAACCACACTAAATAAGTTGTACCCGCAAACACACCCTTGGCAGCCCTGAGTGTGTACCTGTGTGAGTGTACCTGTGTGTGTGTGTGTGTGTGTGTGTGTGTGTGTGTGTGTGTTGCCCCCTCCATGCCTGTTTGCGTTTCTCTCAATGGTCTCCTTTGAAGAGGAAGAGAGCGAGTGAAGGAGGCGTAAAGAGAGGGAGCGGAGGAGGGGAAGGGAACTCTGGGAATTCACTGCAACAAGATAAATAGGCCCGGCTTGGCGTCGCAAGGCCGCCGCACTCTCTCCGACAAACACACACACACACACACACATACAAACACACACACACACCGTGATTACAGAGTAAATATATGTAATCTTATAAATCAGCTATTGTTTGTGACGTAGAGGGACAAAACGTGCACACACACACACAAAGACACACACACACACAAGATGCCGAAAGCGACATGTTGACTTTGGAGAAAGTGAACTGATGGAGGTCATCAGTCATGCAGGCTCTCGCACACACAGACACACACAGACACACACAGACACACACAGACACACACAGACACACACAGACACACACATACATACAAACAACATAAAGAATTCAGTGTACAGACATTTGGAGCACTCGCCCTCAGAAGCTCTGGACTTTACTCTCACTCTTCTGTGAGTAAACTTTCTTCTGTCATCTTTCTAACTCGACAGATGCTCATTGCTCAGCTCAATACTCACGAGGACAAACTCAGGCGCAGTCACATGACACTAACTCCAACGTTGACCTCTGCTGAACCCGTGCACGGAAACAAATTGAGAAAATTAAATACCAGTGTTCAAGAACTTTGAATACCATCGGGTCGAATGTGGCCGTGGAAATGTTTCGTTCTCGCTGCGTTTTACATTTCACTGCATCTGACAGTTAAAACAGAGACATAAACGCACACAGACACACACACACACATAAAACACACACACACAGACGTTTTCCGCCATGTGCCCAAAATCCATTAGCTCCAGCTCTGACTGCAGATCTGTATATATTGTTCCAGTTTATTATAGTTGGAGCGACTGCCAACCGGTCCCGTTGTGCGTCTGGTTTCCATACAGGCAGAGACCACATGACGCGCTCCACGCACCGCTGTACTTACAGATAATTAAATAATGCAATGACACACGGACACAGGGATCTTTGTTACAACAGCATTTCCTTAACAGACAGGAATTTATTCATCGGATGCATGTGGCAATTTACTCTGTCGTGTGCGCGTGTGTGTGTGTGTGTGTGTGTGTGTGTGTGTGTGTGTTCTGCTGCTGGTGTGTGTAATCATATTATTTGTGGTGCATCAGGCCCAGAGTCCTGCTGGTTTGAACAAGGAGAGATTAGCGAGAGCTGATCTGGGAATCGAACGCTAACACAACACAGTCTGATGACATTTGTCACAGTGTACGACTCTGCAGCGGTTTGAACGAGGCTACAGGATCCACTTAGTTTGGTTTATTTTACACAACATAAATACAAAATACATTTAAACATGTTCGTTATTTTCATTTCCATCCCATTATTGATTAAATCAACATCCATCAGTCTCAGAACACAGATGGATGTTTTCACTCAGCACCGCTCTGTGGTCTTTTGACTCATAACATCACTGAGAGCGAACAGGTTTACAGTCTGTGGTCTTAATGGCCGACAGCATGAAGCTCCACACATTGTCTCGAGAGCTTCAGAGTTGATTTCATTTACTCTGCAGCCAAACAAAAGCTTCCCCCCCGACCACAGCAGAACGTAAACAGCACCCTGCTGTGGTTCTGTACGTTACAGTCGGGACGTCCGGGCCAGAAGAGAAGAGGTGCGTAGTTTGGAAAAACCACGACACGGGGTGAGAGTTAACCTTTGACCCTGAGCAGAGCGAACCGGGACACGAGCGTGGCCGTGACAGCGTTGGTTCACGGTGACGGTCGAGCCACAGATTCCCAGGTCAGTGTCACAGGGTGTCAAATCAGATCTGGACTGTTGGCACTCAACAATCAGACAGTTTAATTAAAACCACAGGAAACAAAACGTCTCCTGTCCATAACATCAGCTTCTTTTTAATCTCCTCCCAGCGTGACAGCTTCCCAACATGGACGACTTATTAACTCTCTGCTCGGTGCCCGGCAACACAACGCAACACAGAATGATGTGGTGAGCACGGTGGGAAAATAAAGTCACGGGTCAGAACTTCAGTTGGAAGGAGAAAAAACAGGATCTGATGAATGATTTCTGTCTTTAGCAAGAAGGAAGTTGTGTTTTCATCAGCCTTCGATAATTCTTTTAATTCTATACGATAATTCAGCAGAAACTAACGGATGGATTCAAATGAAACGTGGAAGAATCCAGTCACTTTTATTTATTCATGTTTTATACATTTACTGTATTTAACATTTAAATTTTCTTCTCCAGTTTGTTTTTTGTTTAACTGAAAACTTTCTCCACTCTTTCAGATTTCTGTCAATGTAGCATTTGTTTATTTTTCTAAAAGTCTTCTTATTACTTCAGCATATTATATTTAATATCTTTCTTTCTGACTCTGATCTTCCATTAAATCACTAATTCATATTTAATATTGTCTATTCCCCCCCCCCACACACACACACACTCTCTCTCTCTTTCTCTTCCCTCTCTGCGGTGAGATAGAGATCGGATCCCTCCGTCGATTGTGGGTCACACAGCCGACGGATGAAAGCAGATCAATAAGAGATAAAACAAACAATAAACGTCTGATTTGTTCTTTGGTTGTTTCAGTTGTGGGATGAGAGGACAGGATGGGGAGGAAAGGAGGGAGGAGGAGATCCTGTACGACTCTTTATGTTCCTCTGTCGGGATCTTTAACTTCCATCACTCTGTGATTCTGTGTTTCCATCACAACTTCTTTTTCCCTTTCTCGTGAGGGAGAAAGAAGAGAAACACATTTCTGTAATTCTCTTATTTAAATTTTCTCATACGTCTCAGTTTGCATTTAACTAAACTAACAAAGAAAGTTTGACGTTCCATCGTTCGCTGTCAGATTTGAATCCTCTCAACAGTTTATTCTTTCTCTCCTTCATCCTCTTTGTGTTTCCTTCTCTTCTATCTTTCAGTCTCCATCTCTCACTCATTCCATCTCCTCATATTTCTCTCTTTTGCATAAACAAAATTCTCGTTCTTTGTGATTCTACGTCGTCTTTGTTGCACTTTTCATCACTTCGGTCTTTCTCTGCATTTCAGCCTCTGATCCCCTCCTCCGCCCCCCCCCGCCCCCTGACCACGTCCATATGTTAATAATAACGTCTCCTCCAGTCTCACCACATCTATGAGGAAATCCTCTGGCAGGTCGTCTACGTCTGATAAAGAACATGACAGACGCTTCATCCTCACTCTTCTCTCCCTCTCTCTCTCTCTTTTGACTTTCATACTACAGCTCAAGCTGGATCCAGGAATCCGGCCCGACCCGGCCGCAACCGATGTGTGGACTGTGTGTGAGCGCACCCCCGCAACCGCTGCTGCATTTAATGAGTCCGAACCTGATTAAAGTCTATGGGAAGATAAATAAAATGAAACTCGACCTGATGGAGCCGGAGGGACTGAAGAGAAATCAGAGCCAGACCCGAACCCGTCTGGTCAGAGTTGACTCAGTTTGGGCTCAGGACCAAAGCTCTATAACAGAATATTTATCTGATCCTAAGATTATAATGAGGTTTTACAGAGTTAAATGTGAAGCAGACCTTTAACGACTTAATGCTACCTGGAATCCAGGATTTAAAATCAAAACGGCCG
Source organism: Pseudopleuronectes americanus (assembly GCA_038501795.1). Taxonomy (NCBI): domain Eukaryota; kingdom Metazoa; phylum Chordata; class Actinopteri; order Pleuronectiformes; family Pleuronectidae; genus Pseudopleuronectes; species Pseudopleuronectes americanus. The sequence continues at coordinate 1,351,216 of CM076722.1, forward strand.
AACAGCATTTGTGCTTTATAAAACACAAATACAATAAAACCTAACTTTAACAAATTAAATATTCAATGCAAAATGTTAACATAAATGCACATCTTTTTCTTCATTGTGTATCTTGTGAAGAATAAGTTTATATAAAAAACATTTACACTGATAATGAAAAGTCTGTGAAAGGCTCATATTGATCAGTTTTTATCACCAACCTGATAAATAACCTCTAATAACTTGTTTTGATGGTTTGACCGACCTGTGAGGGGGGGGGGTCATGACACATAGTGAACTGGGAGTGATCATGTGAAAGGTGAAAGCAAAAGGAAAATACAGAGGAAAAGAGCCGGACTACCTGCCTCTAGGCAAACACCTGGAGAGTGTGTGTGTGTGTGTGTGTGTGTGTGTGTGTGTGTGTGTGTGTGTGTGTGAGAGTGTGTACAGGACGTAAAGTTGGCTTTGCGGTGGCTTCCTCATCATCAACAGATAAAAGCACAAAATCCCACCCGCATTAAACACACACATACACACACACAGACACACACACAGAACATTGAGTGTCAGTCAGTTGAAATGAAAGACAGCCATTCATTGATAAGACAGACAGTCACATAAACAGACTGTCTGAGAGAAAACAAACCAGACCACCGTCACCTCTCTGAGCTCCATTCAGCTTCAAGAGGGGTCTCAGTGTGTGTCTGTGTGTGTGTGTGTGTATGTGTGTGTGTGTGTGTGTGTGTGTACGTGTGTGTGTGTGTGTGTTTCTGGGGTGAAATATCTCTTTGGGAAGCAGGGAGACAGCAAAGAGAGAGCGTCGGTTCTCATCGGACCTTTAATCTGATACACAAACAAACACACACAGGGCACTTAAGAGCCTGCCATTCATTCATGGAGAGACACACACACACACACAGGCGCACGCGCACACACAAACATTAATGTGCAAACTGACCAACACTCAGCGGAGATGTACATGGACACTTTGTTAAACACTCACAGGTATAAACACAAATACACACGTCTGGAAAGTAACCTTAGTGTGATACTCTTCTCATAAGATCCTAACAAGCGCTCTGAGTGAGGGGGGGAACTTGTGGATGGAAACGAGACCTGAGACTCTACAGATCCAGATCCAGATCATATCTGAACTGTGGCTTCAGGTCGTATTATTGACGAGATATTAAAATGAAGTTCTAGAAATATTTTCAACACATGACACGTCCAAGTCCCCAGAGGGTTCATGATGGAGCATCTTCCTCTTACTGGGTTTCAGGTGTGAGTTGGTTTCCCATTCGACCCATGACCTTGAGGGAATATGCAAATACAGGGAGGGAAAGAAACACCCCCACTTGCACACAAACACAATCATACACACAATCTACACACAGACACATGCATTCTCCAATGTTTACACGACTGTACTGAAATATGAATTTAACGATTAATACACAGATGTGCCAAATTAAACACGCACACATACATATTCAGAGACCTGCACACTTTCTTATGAAATCACACACACACACACACACACACACAGGGAGTCAGAGGGCTGTTAATGGCGGTGGTCCGGCGCTCCACACTGGGATCTGTGTTTAGCCGTGTTTAGAGCTCCATTTGGGGCCAGATAAATCAAGCTGCTGTCGACCAGAAGCCTCCATTAGGGGCCCGCCGAGGCCCCTGGCCGGCCTGTCAGTCACCCCTGTCAGTCAGCAGGCTGCCCTCTTCCAGCGTTTGAACTCCTAATTACAGGGAGTCTCAGCCTGGCTCGGCCCGCCCGGCTCCCGAACCTCCCCCCCACCCACCCCCCACTCGCTAGCCCAGCGCTAATGCTAATACTAACAAACGACGGACGTTTCACCTACAGAGGAAACAGCGCCGGGGAAAATATTTATGGAAACCGAAAAAAAACCTGCCTCCGTTTTCTTCTGCCCCTTTCGGCCTCTCTTCACCCAGTTCCACAAAACTCCTTCTTGAGCTCTGACTTCTTTGAGTGACAGTCCAGGCTTCTCCATTTTGAGAGGGTTTAGCCTTCGTGGGTTCGTGGAGGAGCATGAGCGCCACGCTAACTTCTGTCTGCCACAGATTAATCAAACACCAGTTAAAGGGGAGAGGTGTTAAACACAGGGGCCGCGATGACTGATGGTTTTTTAAGGAGTGACTGGGGGAGCGAGGAAAAACATCTCAGACCAGAACAGGAGACAGAAACACGGAGCGGCTCTGTAGCTGGATTTGTCTTTAACTGGTAACAAACAATCCTTCATGGGTCTCGCTCCAGTCTGAAAGTCATCCATCACAGTGGGCCGCTCAGACAGTTCAAGCATCGGGTGTATTTTGGAATCCAGCCACTGTGGTCGGCAGATGAAAAGTTTCCTGCGCTTACACACACGGACACATGAAGTCAGACGTGGCCCGTAGCTCTCAGGAATTCATGAATAAAACATAGGCCCATAAAGGCAGCATGAACAATGGAAATATTATCCTGCGCTGCATAAATGCACAGCCGACCACAGAGTCTCCTCCCAGGGAGCTCGTTCCTCTTATCTCTGACGGCTCGTCGGCGATGGCCGGCCGCTGCGTGTGGAGACACACACACACACACACACACACACACACACACAGCTAACGAGGGGGAACCCTCCCCCCCCCCGCCCCCCAACACACACACTCCCCATCATCCAAGATTGATGCAGAGAATTTACCCAGCAGACATTCCTCCTGGCTGAAATGAAAGAGGTGCCTGGTTCACCAGCATTCCTGATTGGCCACACATTCCTCTTCCATTCTGACTGCAGTGTGATTGCTGGCACGGAGCCGCCGCGACTTCTCCAGGTAAACACCAGCAAAGTCTCTGCTTCATAAACAGACCCATGAAATTCACCTGGTGGAGGATGTTGTCTTTGAATGACAGAACAGTGAGAAGAGGCAAGGACCCTATTCCTTTCATCAAGACCGCTGAGGTTCCACTGAGCAAGGCATTAAACAAACAAGTCCACATGTTTGAACTATTATTTACAGGTTTGTTTCCCACTTCCCTGTAAGAGAGGCAAGATGCACTGAAGAGGCTGAAGGTGAGAACACATGTGTCAGAGAGTTTCTCCTGCCAGCCCCCTGGTGAGCACTGTGGATACTGTCAGAGGGAGAACACAGCAGGAGACTATTAGAGGGTTCATGTGAGCGAGTGGCAGCCTTGATGACGTTACTGGAAAAAAACAAAGACAATACAAATATCTCACGATGTAAAAGACACCAAGGAAGACGTCAACTGGGAAAGACAATGAGCTTTTGGTGATAATGACACCGACATGAAGAGGAGCTGTAAACACAAACACGTCCTGCTGCACCACAGCCTGGATGCTCCAGATAACGTTCCTGTTGTCATGAACACGTCTGAGTGAAGAATCTCCTGCTGCCTTCTGCATATGTGAAAAGACAAAGTTCATGTTCCTTCAGAGTTCACGTCTGAAAACTGGTCAAGACATGAGAAGAAAAAGTTATCTGATAGAAACTGTGACGAATGAATGATGAGAAATAAAAGGATATATAAAAAATAAAAAGTCAAAGACAGAAACAATGAACAGTTAAAGCGGTGACAGAAATCAACCCACCCCGTTAAATTGAAATAACAAGGGGCTCGATAAATAATCAAATTAAAAGGGAATTTGAGTTTAAGCCAATCGATCTCCTCTGTCATCATTTTATTTAAAATTCCGTCTGTGATGATTCCACAAGAAATGTCTCCTGTTCCAAACAGCTGAGTTGGCCCCGGCCTTGGCAGCACGACTCCTAATACTGACATGAATTATTAATTTGACGCATTCATCACTCTTCCGACCAGCCGTCGATAGCCTCCATTATGTCGGGTGTGTATACATTACAGAGTGTATAGTGTGTCAGAAACTTCCCGCATACAAGCGGCAGGATGGCGGGAAGAGAGGAGGACGCAGATGGAGGGAGAGGGAGAGAGGGAGAGAGGGAGATAAGGAAAGAGAAAGAGAGAGAAGGAGAGAGAG
>CM076722.1:1357713-1377713 GCA_038501795.1 Pseudopleuronectes americanus
GAAGACACGCAGGTAACATTTGGAAACGGCCTGTGATAAAACATTGAATCAGAGGCTTCCACCTGTCGGGATGGAAGTGAACCAGCAGTGTTATTAAACTCCTGTGTGAGTCTGACTCACGGGAGGTCCTGGAGGCGACCACAGTCACTCTGCCTCCCGACAGGAACTGGAAAGCCAAAGTATTCCCGTCCTTATCGTCCGATTTCTCTGAAAACTCTGCGGAGAGAAAGAGACAGAGAGCGGAGTGATGAGACAGATAAGACGGCGTATCGCGATCCAGGACGCCAACAAAGGTGGAACGACATACGGTCACACTGTTCACACAAAGACGCACAATGTGAGCGGGCAGGAGCTGACACACATCACAGGACACACAAGAGCGAGTGTGTGTTTAGACGTCAGAGCTGCTGATTGTAGCCGATCGTCAGATAACAGGGAATGGTTCACGTGCACAAACACACACACACACATACAGACACACAGACACACTGACACACAGACACACAGACACACACAGACACACACAGACACACACACACACACACACACAGACACACAGAATCACAAATAAATAAAGATACATAAACACATTCATATAAATACAGAACCACACGAGATTCACAGAAGTCTAAACAGATTCTCTCGGCTACATTTCTCCGACCCGTGTTTTACCGGGGAAGATGGCGTTGAGGTCGACCGGCGGCTGGTTGGTTTCCACGGTGATCTTAAACTTGGTGGTTTTGGCCGGAGAGGAAGGAACACACACCAACAGCAGAGGAAGACTGAACCTGGCCTGGAGAATCCTGGGAACTCCTGAGAAAGAGAGAATACATCAATATTTTAAAACATCTTAAAGTTTTATGTTGACTTTTTATGTTTATTCATATTCTACTGAATTTATTCCTTTTCCATTTTTCCATCTTGTAGGAGTGTCGGTGAGCTGCCAGCGGTCGTGGAGGGTCTGAACCCCCGACACTCACAAATGCACCAGGAAAAGATATTTCCTGCTAAAAATAAATGAAGTTGTTTTCTTTATTTGATTTATTCTGGATTTATCTTGCGTCATTTATACCACTCTTCAATCCCCTCCTAAAGATCTTTTCCTGAAAAACAGTCCGACAGCCACAACCCACTTCCCCTTTAAGTGGCGCCCATCTTGACCGAACTCCCCTACGGCGAATCAAATGAGGTCGGAACACATCGTCTTTTAGGCGTTCTCTCCAAACAGCAGTCAGGTTAACGTTTGTTAACATAGTCAACACGGCAGATATTCAGATTACATGAGTATCTGAGAGCTACGAGACCGAGAGACTCAACATCAACACCAAGTGTGTGTGTGTGTGTGTGTGGGGTTGTCGAAGATCCGAAAGGGAAGTCTTGTGAAAAGTGGAGTGAAATGTTGAGATGTTTAAAGAAGAAGTAAGGAGAGAGAGGGGAGCTCAAGCCAACTATAACTATGTTCTGAGGCTGAGCAGTGCTGAGCTTGGCAGAAATCTACACTTAGCTAGAATAACAGAGCGCGGGTACGGAGGGAGGAGGAGGAGGAAACAGTTGTTAAGAAGAGATGGAGCGGCGAGGGAACCTGGGGAGAGGAGGTGACTAACGACAGCAGAGGGAGAAGACCTGAGCCGGGCGACCAAGTGGAAATTAACCAGAGAGAAGGAGAGAGAGAGAGAAAGAGAAACAGCAGCCGAGCTGGAGTTTAATTATGGAATGTTCCAGGTTATTACAGATAGTAATAATTACCTGCAACTACTGTGCACCTTTTCATTCCAGACATGAAATTATTATGTGATTATGTGAATAACTCGGTTTGGTTTGAACACAGAGAGAGAAGAGATGGAGCCAAGAAAAACAGGAGGAGGACGGGGAGAGAAAAACGCTTTTCGAGAGGAAGAAAGACTCTCGTGCACTTTTCATTTCTCTCCTCACTCCCTTGATTCCTCATTGACCCCTCGTGCTGGGTGACTGAACAGTTAAACAACGACTCACATCCAACAAGTAGAACAAAGACAGAGTCACATGCACATGTCAGAGCGAGTATCAAGCATGCTACTCAATATTAGAAGTGAAAACTTCATAATAAATGGTGAAAATTATCCCCGTTGGAAAAATAACGCTGAATATCATCAGATCCAAAGTTCTGACAATTTTAAGATACAAGTGTGTGATTTTGTGATTTGTTTCAAACCACATGAGTGTTTTATGGTTTGATGGAGATCAGAGGAGACGTGATGTGCACTGGGACGGATTGGCCGACTCCAGCAGGTTTCAAGTTTTTCCAAGTAAAAGTTTATATCGTACAGAGATGAATGAAACCACTGGCGGCCGGAGAGGAAGCAAATAGAGGTTTGCTTTGGAAGGAGGTCAACGCTAGAACCCTATGTTAGAGTAAACGTGATATTTAATGAGCGGATGAATATAGGTAAATACAGGTCCTTTAACCCCCCCCACCCACCCCCCACCTGTCAATCAACAGACTGAAGTTTCCCTTTGCTCCGCCTTCAAACTCACGATCCATTCAACAGGCTTCTTCATTTCTAAAGCCGCTTGTCCACTGGTCAGAAAACCTTCTCACATCTGTCTTTTGTCTGCACTGGGAAAGGATTTAATCTGCATCCACTCCCAGTTCACATGACAGCATTTTATCTCCTATCGACTGGGAGGGAAACGTGAGAACCAGAGAACTGAAGAAGCCTTTTGAATGAGAGGTGAAACGTCTTCCAGAAACACAAGCAACGATCCAGTAAGACCAGTTTACGACGTCCATTAGGTGAAGAGATCAACTCTCGTATAAACTCATAAGAGCACAAACTGTTTGTGTTTCATCTCTGCTGTGGTTTGGGCTTTTCCTCTCTGTCCTTATTCTGCAGCTGACTCCAGAGTCTTAGGATCCAGATCTGACACTATTCATTATTATATATGAGTTATTATCATAACCTCTGACAAGGAGGTTTTCATCTGCGTTTGTTTATTGAGAACTATTGGATGGATTTATATGCGTCACATAAAGAAACCCGTTAAATACGTTGGTGTGAACAGAGCAGTTTTCAACATTTCACGGATCTTGATGAAAAGAATCCGACTGACATTTATCAGATTCAAATAAAAACTCAGATCTATGAATTTAAATGGAGACAGTTCTTTGGCAGAAGTCTGCACTGCCACTCTTACTACTGTTGTTAAATGGTTATTATTAATAACTTTATTACATCTATTGTCATTATAGGAGTGTGACAGTGATTAATGACTCGGTTCTGTCTGAGGGAGTTTCTTTCTCTCCCAGTCGCCAGCAGTCGTGTGTTTCTGAAGCGTGTTAGTTGGCAACCTCCAAAATAAGAGTTTTCACACGACTTCATAAACTGTCCCTGCTTTAACTTCATCATCTGTGAAACACATTTCATGTTTTCTGATCAGTGGGAACAGCAAGAGGCTGCGACCGCGTTTCCAACAGACTGCAATGTCTTCTGTGTCTGCTAAAGTCATATCCTCAGTCAGGTCACTTTCAACGCCCGACCAGAATCTGGGTCAGTCGCCATGCACATGAATAAAAGTTGCATCATCCTCCTACGTCAGATGTCAGAGTTTTACTCAGTCTCGATGACACAGAGCTCGAGGAGATGCAGTGGAAAGAAAAGCAGCAGATTGATGTTCGAGGAGACGATTCAGAAATCTGGGACCGAGGCCTGCGAGGAGACCGAAGCCAAAGAGTGAGTAAGTGACTAAATACTGTTTCTCAGTTACAGTAAACTGAGGTTACTGTGTTTGTCTTCTTTGTATTCTTCAATTCATTCTCCCCTTGTCCGGCTCTGTGGCCGTCGGTAATCTGCTGTGAGGGATGTTTACGTTTCTGAGGGTGTAGCTGAGACTGAATCCACATACACATCTCATACTGTAACATCCGACCTCTGACCTTTCCCCTGACAGTCGCCTGCGATGCTGCTGATACGGGAAGCGGAGCTTTGTCTCCTGCTAAACACACTTAACGTCACCACTGAGCCCCACTGCTGCTACTGGTTAAAGCTGCCGGAGCTGCACTGGGCTGCCGGCTCAACGGACTCTGATTCCAATTATCTGGAATCTGTGTTTGTGTCTGCGTGTGTTCGAGATGGAGGCGGGAGAGAGAGAGGGCGACCACAGGGTTTATTTGAGTAGAGGAACACTGTACGGGATCAGGTTCTTAACACAGCTGCAGTGATGTCAGCGTGTGCGTGTCTGTGTGTGTGTGTCTGTGTGTGTGTATCTTTTTATCATTTCCTCTGTGATTAGGTCACAGCACAGACAACTTCTGAATGACAGATGGACACGACCACAGATCACGTCTCTGTCTGTTCTGATTCTAATCTGATATTTCTTCTGACCGAGATCTTTAAACCAAACTGCAACACAAAGCTGCAGCGGTGAACACTTGAGTTTCCTGAATCAATATGATTTTTTAATGAAAATCAGAGCATTTGTTAATGAAAAACATGAATAGTAATAAAACATCTTCAGTGTCATAGAGCCTGATTAGAAAAGTTCGTTTTCAGCGACTTTAAATTCCACCTTCACGGAACACGATGTTTCTTTAATTTTCCGTCGTGCCGACCGGAGTCTTTCTACACAGCCGTCTTGATTTCGTTCATTTTGACCGACTCTGGTTCACAAGGTTTATATTTTATCTTCCTGTGTGAGATTCTGAAGAAAAACATTTAATTTCAGCAGTTTACGTTCCCTGAAAACATATTCTGCTGATGCAAAGATCGCTGCATGTGAAGCTGATTTACACAGAAAACACAACGCTGCATGAGTGTGTGTGTGTGTGGAGACATATGTGTGCATGTGCGGTATATGTGTGTTTGTGTGTGTGAGAGAGTGTGTGTGAGTGCATACTACTGCAGGGATCTAAACCCACTATAGATTACAGGACATCCTATTCTGTATCAGAGCACACAAACTCAGATGGACTAAAACAAACACTGGCTGACGACTAGGAACACTACGTCTGACACACAGTGTGTGTGTGTGTGTGTGTGTGTGTGTGAGTGTGTGTGTGTGTGTGAGAGACAGATGATACTTCTGTGTAAACTACACACAGTAAAAGAGGAAAATGGATATTTACTTATTCCACACAGTGAGGAAGTGTATATGTGCGCACAAGTATCTGCACAAGTGTGTGTACAGACTCTTGCCAAGTATCACGTTACAGGAACATAAACAGTGGGCAGTGGTCTCTTCCTGTATATACAGTAGAGTGTGTGTGTATTGGAATGCATATATATTTATATATATATATATATGGTGCAGTTATGATTTTTTATGACTGCATATTGGAGGGAAAGTCCCAAAATACAGCAAGTGTAGTAGAAGGTCTACACGTTTGTCTTTTCAATAAAGTGTGTGTGTGTGTGTGTGTGTGTGTGTGTGTGTGTGTGTGTGTGTGTGTGTGTGTGTGTGTGTGTGTGTGTGTGTGTTTCTACTTTATTGTCTATTCTATCCAACACTTCTATCGAGACACTTACCTTTGGGGTTTAGCTCTGTAGAGAGGAAGAAGAAGAAGAGAAGAAGTGAAGGTTAAAAAACAGACAGAGACACAGAGAAGAAGAAAGAGGCATCACGAGTTGGCCTCTGATGGTCTACTGGGGTCGGGGGGGGTTGGGAGGGTTCCCTGGGAAAACCTCATATGAACAAAAAAGACCAAGAAAAGTAGAAGAGGTCTCGGTTCTTCTTCCCACACACTTGGAACATTCTGCTGGAGCAGATTGAGCCTCCTGATGAAGCCAACATCATCCCCACTATGATAAACTGTCCAAACCCAAAATGAACAAGCTGCTCATCAGGAGGTGAGTATGAAATTTGGTCTGACGGGATCTGGGGGAAATGCACCTACCCTGATGGAATTATCAGAATCCAGAGTTTCATCAGTTTAAAAGAAGAGAATGAGAATACTTTGTTAAACTCAAAATTAATTTGAGCTTCAGAGATCCTGAGTGATAAAGTCGTCCTGACACCAGAAACGCTCTGGCAGGTGAATGGACCTGAACATTTCCAAGAGAAGGTTTGAGTGATGGAAACCAGTCTGATCACTGGTGGTTCTGCTTCATTTGATCTGCAGCTGCGTCTGTCAATGTTTCTGAATTCTGTAAATTCATCTTGACTTTCTTTACATCGGCCAGAAACGTTACGTTTTCCCTGCTTGTTGATTTGTTGGTTTGAAACTTGGAATGAGACCTCATTACGTTTTGGCAGATCCAGGAATATATTTGTATCACTTTTTTTAACTTATTTGCCCAGGGATTATATATATATATATATATAATATCTTGATATGTAAGTAAACAATTACGGTCTAATGACAGATCCATCAAAGGAAGCAGCAACGTTTACAGACAAGTGAAACTGAACTTTTTGGAAATTTGTTTTTTAAATTTAGGTCGACCATCTCTTATCCTGCTCCTCCCAGCCGCCAGGTTTTCTCAGCTGCTGTGGGATTCAAACCGTCAACCCCCTGCTTCTCTAACCTTTAGGCCGCCGCAATTGAGGTCTGGCAGATTAGTCTCTGGTTTGATTGGTCGAGGAGGATTTCCTGCGAAGGTGAATGAGAAGCAGATGGTCTCGTGCAGGCCAATGAAAAGCCACGGAGGTGCTGAGTCAGACGGTTCACAGGTTATTAAACCTGATGAAAGTCCTGCTTCCTTTTCCTCCGTCTCTCCTCTTCCTGAGGTGAAGCTGCCTCTCCTGTCATAATTCTGCTTTTTATTGAAATATCCTCAAACTTAATATCACGTCATGCCAAGAACATCACATTTATTTAATAAACTCTAAATTTATAAATTAGAATAATACAAATATAGACTTACTATATATTTGAGGCCTGTTTAGTGCATTGCATTAACCAATGAAACAGAATTATAGAGGGGACTTTTCTGTCTGAAATCCCCTCTGACGAATAAACCGACAAACTCTCACAATATGTTCACATTCAGCTGCATTATCTAATCCCACAATGCTTCCCTCTGTTCCTTCTTCTCTGCATCTCCTCTTAGCATTGTGCGGTGCCAGAGAAAAGAAATAAAGAGCTGATTTTGAGGGAAGACGCGCCAAAAATCAAAAGGCTAGACCAACACAAGGAGGGAGGGAGAGAAAGAAAGAGAGAAAGAAGTGAAAGCATCAACGTTGAGTGAAAGCTCCAGTTAAACGTGGAGGACATGTCAAATGGAGCAAGAAGACACTCAGGCACACAGACGGTAGCCAGGCTTGGCCGCCGGCCAGCCAGTGTTCAATCAGTCTTTCCTGTTCTGAAACCTCCTGTAACGGAGGAGAAATGAGTGAGACTCTGGATCCGGGAGCTGGTGGAGCAGCAGAGAAGCTGTTGAGTGTATCACGACTCCTCATTTTACAGATTATAACTGAGAAACTGTAGGAAGTTGCTTTTTAAAATGAACAGAACAACAAAGTGCACCAATGACATCTTTCAAAATGTCTCCACGTATCTTTCCTGAACGCAGAACTGTAAAGTCATGTTAAGAAATCAACTTGGAAATTAAAATAACCAGAGATTATATCACGAATATCTGAAGAACGCAGCAGGAAGATGTGGGGAAGATTCAGGCAGAGGGGCGGAGTCTGGGCGGAGCCTCTGTCCCTTCACTATGTTAATAACAGAAAACATTGAGACAATTTTTGATTGAGAAACGTTCCAGATTTCTTTCACGTGCTGCAGCTCATGTGAAAACAATAAAGTTAAAGTCTTTACATTACGATGTTAGAAAACTAAAATCCTTTTCGATATATGAATCCCTTGTTCCTTTGCCAGCGGCCGAACGTTCCCCTGCCTCTCCGGTGCAGAGTCACTAACCGGGCTGAGCGCAGGGATCTCTTGGCACAGAGAGGCAGCAACAACACAACAGCATCAGCTGCCACACAAACGTTTCTTTCAAAGAGATTTCAGACCTGGCAGCGAAACAAAGAAAGACCTAAGGAAAACACCGGAGCCTCCCAGAGACGCGGACATGAGGAGATGCTGGTCACTCTGGCGATCTCCCTGAAACAGGAGAAAACATCGCAGACTGCCAACCAGCTCCCGAGGCCTCCCCACGAGTTGGCTTAGCAACCGGTGAATCATGGCTGGCCGTGTTTTACGGAAATTATCCGCGCAGTCGTAACTTATCTGCGAGAGCTGGGTTGAAACTTCCCATTGTGTGTGAGGCAACAATGTACTGTAAATGCCAGCTTGACCACTCGATCCCCCTGAAGTGTGTTTGTGTAACACCATTGTTGGGGTGTTAGGGAAATCACAGAGGACACTAATGAAATTCTTTCTAGATTGTAACGACTGCAGCGACCGTCGAGCCTCCTCTGAAGGACTTAAGGAGTCAGCAGCCGTCTTCAATGTCAGATCCTTTGTAGGGTTTAGAGACGGCCTCAGCGACCATGGGGGGGAGCGGTGCTGCGTGGGGAGGCGTAATCATCGCCCCTGGGTGGGAGCGGAGCGAGAGAGAGAGAGACATCGAGACAAAGTGATGCATTCCTCCCATACCAGGAGAGCATTTAGAGGATGAGAGGAGACGAGGCATTAATGGAGATTAGCACCGCAGGAGCACACAGCCACCGAGCTGCAGCCGCAGATACTCAGATATGTACAAGGTCTTAAGGTGAGCACTTTGCAGAGCTGACTCTGCATCGTGGTCCATCACCACTTCTTTAAATCCACTCGGCTGCTGACGGAGGATGTGTGTTTGTCCAGAGGCAGGGGCCACATCCTTCAGGAGGAGGAGGAGTCGGTCTACTGGGCGTAGAAGGTGGAGGCCGGACAGACAGGAGGTGATCTGGTCTAATGAGGATTTTCTACTGGAGTGACCAGCTCGTCCCGTCCTCACGCTGGACACACATGCACTAAACATGTTACAACGACTGCACCGACACGTGATACCTGCATTACTGTTACATGCATAGCTCATGGCTTCATCACTGGTGCTGGATGAATTCTGGGAGAGATAGATCGACCTGATGGATCCTCTGTTACTCAGGAATGTAAGGATGCATTTGTCAGGGACATATTTGCAGGGTTTATGAACTGGAGTGCGGTGTGATGACTCTTCCACACGGATCAAACCAGGAGCCTTCAGATTACATAGCTGTGCCTCCTGAGCCATCGTTTCCTGTTTCAACCAGCACCACTAAGCACGGAGCCAGATCCCAGTTTACTGTCCTGCACGGAGCTTTGACCTGACTGGACACCATCCATCATCCTGCCGTTGACTGGGAGCGACCCACTGCAGCCTGGTCCCAGCTGCTGCCTTTCACGTCTCATGGTCCACACCTTGTAAAACCTTCCCTGTTTCCCTCCACTCTCATGTTCACCCTGGCACACGGCTACTTCCTGCCCTTTAACTTTTCAGTATAAAATACCTCCCTTCCTTTCTCTCCACCCAAGCTTATGTAGGCTTTCTCTCATTTTCTACTCCCAACTGAGCGTAACCCACCTCCTCACCTGCTTCCCCTTGTTTCACTCAGTGCACCACACCTCTGTGCAGTTTTCCAATCCTGCTGTGTCTCTTTTTCCTCCAACCGAGAATAAACCTCTTCTGGTTTTAACTCCAAACTAACAAGTCCCGTCCAAAACACGAGTTTGGCTTCACACTCCGCCCCAGCTGCTTCGCGTCTACGGCTTATTGAAAAACACCAGACTCCATATTTTCAACTATTTATAGCATCATAATAAAGTTTAACAAAAAATACACGTTTTTCCAGACATTTCACATTAAAAGTGCTTCTGGGGAGGGAAACTGTTCCACCGCCCGGGGCTGCCAGAGCAAAGTAATCCAAAGGAAACAATAGCATGAAAACATGGGTTTTTCTAAACGAACGCTGAAATCTGTATTTCAGAAAGGAAGTCTGTGACATTTGAAATAAAGAGTGGATTTGTTGGTTTTCAGGGGAAAGTAATATCTTCCAGAAATATTGCAGGGGCCGGGAAACAGATGCCTGGAGGGAGCGGGGGGGACGGACTGGGTTTGTCTGGAAGGAGTTCAAAAGTCATTACGTCAAGTCAGCAGCTGCTGTTCAGCAGCGTTACAGTGGAGGTGCACACTGGGAAGACTGGATCACACAGAGAATACACCACTGCCTTCACCACTGGTACCGTCTGTACACATGTCAGTGCAGTTTGGGACTAATTGATTTGTTCCACAGAGAGAGTTCAGGTGATTTGTGTCCTGTGGGTATTTGTACCTGTTGGCGAACTGTAGGACACAGTGATGTCTCCGGTAAGGTCAGCGGGGGGGTAGCGGCCATTGAGGAAAGCCGAAAACTTAACGACGGTGGAGGAGCCGACACCTGAGGAGAGAGAAGAGATAAATGTCAACGTCGCCACAGAAAGAGAAAGTCCTCGGTCATTTTGAGCAGCAACACTTCTTAGTACATTTATGTCTTTATAAGAAAGAAGAGGACTGACGACAGGACAGGAGGAGAGGACGAGATCATTTAATAAAGACACACGTAGGTGACGACAACAGGACGTACGTAGGTCGTACAAAATGCTTTATTAAACTCCCTGAATTACACAGACATGAAGCAGGATCACACAGAAGCTACTCAATCCCATTGCTCTGAGCTTTTGTGGAGGGCTCGGTAAAGACCCGAGAAGAACCCGTTAGATTCTGATAGAGATCCTGATCCAGGACTTTCTTTATGACGAGATAGGGCATTAACATGTTTTATTGACGTCTCAGATAATAACTCATGCATCTTGATAAGAAAAATCAAGGGGGACTGAAATCAAATTTAAATGTTTGAGGAGTATTTCTCTCTAAATGTGTATAAGGTTGTCTGGAGCTCTAATGACTTTAGAAACCATATCACCAGTCATCATGGGTTTGAGGTTTTCAGGGCTTTAGTTATTCTCGGGACCAAAAGTCAACACCTCCTGCTTTTATTAAATGTCTCGTGAGTTTTACAATTGTGACTTTAATGTTTAATCCCCTTTAAGTAAGTTCAGTTAAGTAATGTGTTATTGGAAATGTAAGTTTAATTGCGGTTTTCTTATTTCTAGAACAGAAGCTCTGATTTTAGTGCAACAGGCCTTACAGGGAAAACATTGAATGATGGATAAGGAGACAAGGCAGCCAGACTGACACACACACACACACACTCACACACACACACACACACACTCACACATACGCACACACATACCTACACACATAAACACACAAACACGCTAGAACGCACCAAGAGTCAGCATTTTTAGGTGTAGACAGAACAGGATACAGCAATACCAATACTAACCAGACCATCCAATGCACCCACCCACACACATGCGCAGACACACACCCACACACACACAGCAACCCTTACACTAAACATCCCAAGGCAAGGTGAGGACAGAGGATTAACAACATTAGCCAGAACTTTAACTCAAATCCAAGTATACACACACACACACACACACACACACAGACACACACACACGCACACCAGCAGTGAAGTTATATGTAGCATGAGAAAGGGGCGATGACTTGTCGCTTCCCTTCAAATACCCCAAAACCAACAGAGAGGGAGAGAGAGAGCAAACAGGCCGCAGAGAGAAAGCAGGGATCAAATACAGACAGAGAGGAAAGGATATATTACAGCTAATGGCTTCATGCAGTCACACACACACACACACACAGACACACACAGAGGGCGGTGTGGTGGTGTAATGGGGCGTGATGTTCCTGAGCGCAGCCCGTTACAGGTGACTGAACCCAGAGTATGTGTGTGCGTGTGCGTGTGCGTGTGTGTGCGTGTGTGTGTGTTTGTGTGTGTAGACAGAGTGTGTTTGTGGGTATCGCACTCTGTCTAACACGGTGAATTTATTAAACATTAGAACCATTAGAGCCGACCCCCTGGCACTCGGTCTAACTCAAACACAGACTCCGGGGAGACGGGTCCTCTCGGGTTTGAGGATGGACAGAGCAGGAGGAGGTGTGATGGACGACAGGAGGAGCAGAGACACCTCCCCTCCGACAGGCCGAGGAGAAGATGGATGATGAAACGCAGAGAGAGAGAGACTTTCTCCACACTCTGTCAGACGCCATGACAGCGTGACCTCCGCTCTGCCTTCATCTTCTCCCCGCTCCTCTCCAACATTTAGCCCTTTCTCTTCCTCTTCTCATTTGCTCTCTCTTCATCTCTTCATCTCCTCATCTCTTCCTCATTAACTCCATTTTCAGGCCAATATTGATTGACAGCATTTAATTGTGCAACACCTTGGACTTTGCAGTTTATTTATTTAATTATGTTAAATATGTTTAATTATATGGATAAATTCATTAAATAATAGAAATCCACGATTATATATCAAATTTAGTTGTTATAGTTCACAACTGAATTCCATGCGTCAGAGAGGGTGAGAGGGACGTGTTACATTTATATATTAAAGGAAAAATAGCCAATACAACCAAAACATGCTGTGAATACATAAGACATTATTGAGTATGTGTTGAGTGTAAATCTGATATATTAAATCAACATAGGAAAGATGGTCTTGTGGGATTATGTGACCCCCCCCTTCTACTCTTAAGTCGTTTTCTTATCCTCATGTGTTCTCCTCTGGGTTTCCCCTCCTCTGCTCTTCAGAAGAAAAATCTGTCCACATGAATATATGAAATAGCCCTAAACATTTTTGACCAATCAGAAGCCTGGGGAATACAGTTATTGTCTGGTTTAGGATAAAAAAGAAGACGCCAGAAGCTGAAATCTCTTTTTCCCTGTTAACACATCGTAAAGTGAAAACTGAACATCTTCCCCCCGGGAGGAGTTTAGTAAAAGCTCAGTTTTCATTGATTCGAAAATAACTATGATGAAATGTGCATGTGAACGAAAGGGTTTTAATCTTTGCCTCCCTTCTCTCTCTCTCTCTCTCCCTCCCTCCCTCCATCCTCTCTCAACTGCATTCTTCCTCCCTCTCCTGTTTCCACCTTCCCTTCATTTCACTTTCTTCCTCTCCTCCCTCCTCACTCTCTCCCTCGCTGTCATCCTGTCCGTCAGCAGAAGGCTTTTAACCTCCGCGCCCTGGAGGTCAAACTGGTCAGACGGGTTTAAGTGCTTTAAGTGTTCCCAGGCCCATTAAGACCAACAAACAAACCAAAGACGACACAAAGTAATCCCTCCTCCTCCTCCTCCTCCTCCACCTCCTTCTCTCCCTCCTCCTCCTCCTCCTCCACCTCCTTCTCTCCCTCCTCCTCCTCCTCCTCCACCTCCTTCTCTCCCTCCTCCTCCTCCTCTCTCTCTATCCATCTCGGCCTCTTTTCATTGTGTATCTCAGGCCACATCTGGACGGGTCAGGGGGCAGCTGCTGTGGAAGTCCAGGTAACATGTAGGTCCCTGTGACCTGCAGGTCCCACCCAGTGAGACTGTTCAGACTGGTCCCAGTGTTCGAGATCACATTAACCCATTAACACCACGGCCAACGAAAACAAACTCCACCAGGGACTCTGAAATCCCCCCCACTTTACTACCTCTCCTCCTCCACCTCACCCCCCCCGCCCACCCCTTCTTCCCCTTTCTCCATCTTTTAACTTTCTTCTCATCCTCGTCAGTTCTGTTTTTCTAACTTCTCTTTGCCTCTGCACCGGTTTTATCCCCGACTTCCTCCCAGTATTTCATCTGAAGGATCGAGCCTCCTTCTGATTCCTCCTGCCGTTTTCCACTCTCTCCAGCCTTTTTCTTTCTTTATGGAATTCCCCTGTAGAGCTATTTATATACCCACTTATAAGAGTGGGTACATGACAGTGTATTTATATGTGTAACTGGATGATGACAATATCCAGTAAACAGCGCTGCAGTTCATCAAATATGTGAAGCAGTCATTGTGCACATGCAAATGCCCTTTAAACCTCAAATGGATTTGTTGTCCATTTGGAGGCAGTGGGTTCTGCAGTGCAGATTAACAATATATTTCATTTTTAGTAAGTATGCATCCAAATGATGAATCTCAGTCCAATATTTCCTCTTTTTTAACTCTGTTCTTGGTCTTTAGCTGCACTATGTTCACCAGGAGCAGGGCAGGGAGTGTATGAAGCTGTATTTCAGAAGTAAAGTAGAGCTGGTTATTTAAAGAAAATCAGATTTCAGAGTTTCCCTGTGAACCAGGTTGGATTCGACTTCATTCTGACTCGGAGCTAAGTGCTGTCGCTGCCCTCAGGGTTCAGGTTATAGCAACTGACAGCTCAGGTTAAACTGACTTCAGAATGTTTGGAGGAGGTCACAGGTCAAGAGGGGTGGAGAAGGGGATCTATACCTCACAAGGAGATGGGAAAGGGGCAAGTGTGCACTTGTGTGTCACCATGTGCAAATAATATAGAGAGAGAAAAACAAACTTTGAAATTTGTTATTTGTCCTGTGACATTCCTGTCTTGCCACTGGTTTAAGTGTTTGAGTGTGTGTGTGTGTGTGTGTGTGTGTGTGTGTGTGTGTGTGTGTGTGTGTGTGTGTGTGAGCGTGTATGTGTGTGATCTCGTCATGTCCCGAGGCGAACAGGGAAGTGGTGTTAAACACTGACCCTTGACCTCTGCAGGTCACGATGGGGTCGGATCACTGTTCACGCTCCTTAAACAAAACCAATCTTCACTTAGAGACAAACTGGGAGCTCCATGTGAAGTGTGATGATGACGAAGATGATGGTTTAATGGTCAACACCAAAGCTGGTTACACAAATGGTCAGAACTTACTGCAGTAAGATGAAGATGAAGAATGTCATGAACTCTGCCTCCTCCATGTTACTGGATGGGACGTAGACCCAACTAGAAGTCAAAGTAAATGTTTCTGTGTGTTTCTGTCACTGTAGGTATCGTTCTAATGATGATTGACAACTGAGGCTGACTCAAGCGAGGACCTCGATACTGCAGCTCGACTCCACATCTCTACTCCACAGAGCCTCAGATGGCAGAGCCCGTACCCACCATCTTTAGGGAGGAAGTGGAGATGCAGTCGATTGGTTTGATCCTCGGATGGTTTGATTTCGTCTTTAGATTTTTCTATGAATTACAGAATCCTGACAAGAGAGTTTTTGGTTCTGCCAGCAAGAAGATTAAATAGATTAGTTATAGGAATAAGCCAAAAGGAGAGGAGGACCGAGACAGAAAGAAAGAAACAAAGGGATTTAAAGAGAGACAGGTGTCAGAGGAAAGAGGTAACGTGACAGATGGCAGAAGAAGAAGAAGAAGGAAACAGAGGGGATAAAAAAGATATCGAGGGGCGACGTGACAGCTTAAAGGGAGGAAGCAGGGAAAGGAGAAAAGATGGACAGAGGAAAAGAGGAGGAAACAGGGAGAGGGAGGGAGCGGAGAAAGGAGAGCGAGACGGAACAAAGGAGGCAGTGTGTGGTGAACAGGGGATTGAGTCGCCATCTGAGACGAATAAAAACTGGAACAACAATAAAAGTCCGAGGCAGCTACCACCCCACATACACACATACACACACACACACACACACAACCAACCACACCCCATCCACACACAAACGCATCACCACTTTCTCTACTGTGAAGTGCTTTGGACAAATCCCTGCAAAGATACACAAGTGGTCTTTCACACTGAAGACACACACACACAATAATTGACGCACCTCACTGAGCCAGATAATCAAAGACATGTGGGAGAGCCGCAGCAGCAATAGCAACACACACACACGCACACGCACACCACACGCACACACACGTGAGAGTTAAGTGTGAACATTACAGGAACTTTGTTGTGTGTTTACATCTGTGTGGGAACATGTGTGCACAGTATCAGTGAAGGGAGAGAGGGAGAGTTCAGGAACAAAGTGATGATGAAAAGCAGACAGGGGAGAGTTGTGTTGTTTCTTGAGGATTCCCCACATTTTCCCACAACACCCGTCTCCTCGTCACTGCCCACTACTCGAGTCTGTTCTTTTTTTATTTCCTATTGTTTTTACCGTCCACAATAAGACAGGATAATAAAAGAGTGAAGGGGAAACAGAGGGATCTTATTAACCAGAGAAACAGACGTGTCAGCTTCTCTCTCAACTGTTCCTTTTTCATTCTCTGCTCCCGTCACTTTTCACGTGTGCAGCCGAGTGCAGCGCTCTGAATCTCTTCCAGCAGTGAAAACATGCGCTGTTATCCCCATTTGAACAACCATCATTACTCTTCTCTCCCTGCTCGACTTTTCACTACGCCTTCACTTGTGGCTGCTCATAACTGCTATTAATAGTTTTGGCTTCGGACGAGGTCTGACAAGCCGTCAGGAGAACACAGAGCTTTTCACCTCCTTCCTTAATGGTGCGATTAACTAGTGTGAGGCTTTAAATCAGGTACAATTCACCTTTGTACACTATTATTCCCTCGACTCCTACACTATCATTGTTTATATTGTTTATATTTACTATTATATGTAAATATTTGTATTGGCGTTAACTGTTGACACATAACGTGAACCTGTGCTTGAAACATCAATATCAAATATTTGTGTATATAACTTTCACGTGTGCAGATTTTCTCTTTATCCAAAGTTGAACCTTTGTGAGGTGTTGTTGTGCATTGTGTGTCTGTGTGTGTACGTTTATGTATAAAAACCCATAAAATGTAAAAGGGACCCCGTGGTTGCTAGGAGACGTTATTGTCAATCATGTCAACCAGCTAAGTATGATGATTTAAGAGTTGTTATTTCTGTAAGTGAACTTAAAACAACCTTAACAACGCTGTTAATTGGTAACCTTTGTGTTCTGGCAGTGAAAAACGACTTCCTGTTCCTCGTGCAGCAGTGGAAAGCAGTAGAGGTCGTTTGTCACTGCTTTGTGTTTTTATGGCTGATAGTCTGCATGGTTTACATCTCAGTATACTCTGTACTTACATGTAGTTTACACCAGGCATTACTCCAACTACAGCGCGGCCACTTCCCCTGCAATCCATAACCTGAGCAGCAATTTTCTGGAGAAAATCATAAAGTAAACTCTGGCAGCGTGACTGGGATCCAGCTCCCGACCTTCATTAAAACTTCATTAATTTATTTTCCTCCCCCAATTTTCCAGAACTGTTGCGGATGTGAAACACTCGGGGTCAGCCACGGTGGTCCTGCCGCTACGGGGGCGGAGCCGGGTCGAGTCCGGGCCAAAGCCGGCCAGTGAGGGGTCACTCAGTGTGGGGCACACACATGATGGACCAGACAGTGGGTGAGTGGTAGATCTCGTGTTTCACTACAGAGAGCTGGTGATGGACAAGTGAAAGGCGGTGCCAGATTCCAGTGAGAAGGAAGACAAAAGAGCCTGACACACACACACACACACACACGCACACACGCACGCACGCACACACGCGCGCGCACACACACACATAGCTATTTTCTACTTTGAGTGTGTGCGTTTGTCTATATTTAAACAGTAAGTCAGTGACACGTACATGTGCTTGTGCGTCCCTGGTTATGTGTGTGTAAGTATTTATAAGACCTGGGTGTGTATCCCTGTGACTGTGTGTGTGTGTGTGTATCTCTGTGACTGTGTGTGTGTCTGCTTGTGACAGGCTCCTGAATCTGACCCTTCTGACCGCTACCTAAACCCATGTAAACAAAGCAGCTCTTCAGTGGTGTAAACGTGACGGGGCAGTGACTCACAGCCTCTGATCTCCTACATAAACACAGAATCTTTCAGAGCTGCGACTGGGAAGAAAAACCAAAACCAGCACACGAATCCCAAACCTCTGTTCGGCCTTCATCCTGTTTTTGGCTTCTCCTTCAATGACTTGACTTTTGATTTAGTTTTGAGTTTGTGTTCGTTTGCTTTTCATTCTCTGTTCGGACGTGGAAACCATCAGGGGCTCATTCTAAGTGCTTCACAGAACAAAACAAACATCTTCAGGTTACAGCTGAATGTTAATTCATGAGGTCGACAGTTAGACATAAGAAACAAGTCATTCCTGAGCTCTTTGCATAGGAACTGTACTTTGTGCTGCAGTTAGAAGAAATCTACAGAATGATTCCAGAAGACACACACAAAGTCCTGTGTAGAGTAAAGGGCACAAGAAAGTGTTGAATAAGGTTCAACTTGGACACATGATGCTTAATAGTATATTAATGCATTTAAGTGAGCCGGTGGACAGTTAAAATATCCATAATGTTTTGCTTCTTCATCCTGCACAACGACCACTTCATCACCAACACACACATCCTCTAAAATCAGGTCTCCTGTCCTAATTAACAGGTTTCAAAAACAATATAGATTTTTCTTGTATACATGAGTGATTTACTGACTAGCATGATGAATGAAAACAATACTTATACTTACAGCTGTAGAACTGTATTTGGTGAAAAGCAGAAATGAAAATACTGTGGGAAGTGCACCTTACAACTGTGAGGGCACTGGAAATAAAAGAATTATGCACATGGACACAGTGAAGCACATAAATAAACTTAAAACATGTGCAGTGCAGTGTAAATTATGTCAAAATATGAAACGCAAGGCGTATGAAAAATAGGAAACTGGGGAAAATAATTTTCAGCAAACACGCTGCGTGTTGTGCAGAGAAAGGCATCGTGTTTGGATTACCAGTCGTCGGGGTCACGTACGGTGTATTTACAGATAAGAATGCACTGTGGTGAAACGCATCACATTGCTGCATTAATCATGGGGAAGCAGTGGTCAGTTTGATTCAGCGCTGGGAATAAACGGATGGCGTTCCACTCGCCTGAGAACGCTGCTCACATCTTGAAATCATAAATTCAAAATCCATACCGGTCCGTGTCAGAACAGTTTGTGAATACTCCTCCGTGATGGATGAGGCTTCCAGCGAATGTAGGGAGAAGTTTAAGAGGAAAAAAAAAGATTCTCTGGTGCTCTTCCAACTTCTGTGGCTCTGCTGTGAAAATGGATTTGAAAATAACTGCAGACACCTTCCATGTTAAATTACTGGAGCCTGAAGCATTTCCTTTGACATTTGACCTTAGACAAAGCAATCTCTGGTTTTGTTCTTACCCTCATTGTGACAAACCTGTTAATAACAAGACAATATGATGATATTTTGTTGTCAATCAGACATTTTAATTAGTTCTGCAGCTGCAATCACGAGAAGTAACTCGAGATCAGAAATCGAACCTGCCTGGTTAAGAGGTTCAACCAGTGCATCATGGCAGTTTGGTGCTATCAAGGCAGATTTACCAGGGAGCATGTAAAATACTGCACCAGTGACTACAGACTAGGTTCTAGTTAGACAATCCTGCACCGGCTTTCCACTGACGTAAAATCTAGAGAACTCTCCCAGTAACGGGAAACAGCAACGAGAAGAAGGATGGGTCTGAATCTAGAACCTGATGATTAATGATTTTGATTTCACGAATTTAATCCAACATATGATTTTTCCAGATGTTTTAGATGGAACCTGATTCTCTAACTATCGTAGTTTGGTTGTCTTGTTAAGAAAGAAGGGTTCTTCTATAGAGAGTACAGCCCCACACTCCACATGTAGGCCAGCAGGCAGTGCAAGGCACCAACACAGCTTGGTTTAGAGGTTTCCCTCCCAGAGAATCGGAGTTCTCATGGTACGATATGTACCCTGTGATAAAAGCCTCCCCTAACTGGTTTACATTACACACACACTATATAATTCCACCAATGTAAAAGGTTAAACGTGGGGCCGTGCAGCAGCTCCAAGCAGAAGGTTGACATTGTGTTACAGGACGGGTGAGGTTCTTTTAACGAGCCGACAGCAGATAGCAGTGTTTGGGGCTGTGAGGTTGTGTGTGTGTGCGTAGTGTCTGGGTGATTTAGATCAAAGCTACCGGCGTCTGGTCGAGGCGACCGAAACACACACCAACAGCTCGACAACGGAACACACAGGAGAAGGACTGATAAGAGCTGAACAAATACACACAGACTCACACCTCTCACTCCCTTAGCTGTCAGCGGGAGTGTGAGCGTTCAAACTGTGGAGGAGGATGTGATGGAGGACAGGACAAAACGTGTGTGTGTGTGTGTGTGTGTGTGTGTGTGTGTGTGTGTGTGTGTGTGTGTGTGTGTGTGTGTG
>CM076722.1:1380213-1392713 GCA_038501795.1 Pseudopleuronectes americanus
GAAAAGAGGAAACTCGCAGCAGCTGAAGTTATAACATTATAACAAACTGTACATGACACTAAGCGCTGCAGCATAAAACATCTATTATAGAACTTTGTACATAAATGAAAAACAATACTGAGTTTCCCCAACGATCGTTTTTTAGCCGCGGGGGCGATCCGGCCAACCTCCCCCCCGAAAAATACATCGGTCAACAAGAGACTCTGCTCCTTTATAATCTCTGCCCTTTATAAAAACCTGCTGAATTCATATTTATGTTTTGCATCATAATCTACGGGGACAACTCTTCTGTCTGCAGGAAGGTGCGAGTGTGTGCGGTCAAAGGTCAAGGTCAAGGTTAACAAAAATAAGGCTTTTAAAACACATTTTGCGAATAATAGAAAATAATAATTTGTGTCGACTCTCGTGAAACATTGCTGTAAATGACAAATAGCCACAGAAAGTTGCAGGAGCCATTGTGTGTGTGTGTGTTTGTTTTGTGTATATTGGCGTGTGTGTGTTTCTCTCCCACACTCTGTGCAGGGTCCTGGCAACACACTGAACAAGATGATGACTATCAAGTGCTTTAAAACAACACAACCTCCAACTAAACCAAACAGCTAGCCAGACACACACTATCTCCTGTATCTAAAACACACACACACACACACACACAAGTTGTGAGTTGTAATTGTATCAAATTGAGGTTTGATTGGAGTTGTTTGGAAAAGGCTCCAGCTGGCCCCTCCCTGCTCGGCTCTGATTGGCCAACTGGAAGATACTGTTGGGCAATTTCCTGTCAAAAGTAACACACAGGATTTCTCAAGCTGATAAATGCAGTAACATACCTGCTGTGGGTACGCGAGTGTTTATTTTTAGTGGTGTTTTGTGTGTGTGCACATGTTGTGTAAATCAGTGTACGGGTGTGTTTATTATACAACACTGGAACACAAATTATCTTGTTCTCCCTTGAAGTAGCGCCGATGAGTTCGTTTTTTTAAAGAAACATTAACAGACATGTTTTGACGAGGGTCGTACGTACGGGAAGTTGGCGATGCGCACGGCCACGGGCACGAAGGGCAGCTGGGCCGCCCACTTCAGAGTCACATCCTGGTAAACCAGCAGCATGTTGGTGTGGTTCCCTAGCAACAGGTTGGTCATGCCCTCCGTCACTGGAGGAGACGAAGAGATGAAATGATTTGTTAGACAAAAGAACAAGAGCCAGTGCTAAACATGCTTTGTGTTTATGGAACGTTGTTCATGTTAAACAAACATTTACTTTACAGAATAAACAAGGCGTAAAAGAAATGCACAGATTTTTACATTTAAAAAATATACACATCTTGAATTCTTGGCGTTGACTTTATGTTAGAATTTGTGAAATCCAGAACAAGTCAGACAAACAGAAGGAAACATTCCCTCCATGGCGTATATGTAAAAACAAACATTTCCATATTGAACAGCAGTTTTATAACATATAACAAAAACATTGAAGGACAATTAAGGTGTTGAAATCTAGGAAAAGGTGTATTTCCATGTGCCTGGTTTGAGGTTTGAACACGTTTCAGACGTTTATGCATTAAAGAGGTGAAACCATTAGTATGATTAGGTGCTAAAAAGGGAACAAAATGGAATATTCCAGTGAAATTTAAACTCGTAAAATTATTATAAGAATAAAGATTTCTTTGTGAGTGTAAACCTCCAGACGAGGTCTATAATCGTCTACGTGCTCGTTACTGCTTCTACGATAGAAACCGAACTTCACAGCGATGATTGAACTTAGTCATTTATGGTCAGAAACCCGGCCTCAGTTTCATAGCAGCACAGATCCCAGGGTTTTGTCTATGATTTTTGGTTTTGGAAAACAGTGGCACATATTCACATATCCAAAAACCATGAAGCAGAAATAACAGAAATAACAAATTCCTGTGGTGGGTGGGCGGGGCCCTTTGAGACGAGTGCAACTCTCCTGCAGAGACAGAAATCATCTCGGTGCGTCTCCATCTGGTTCGTACGTCGAGTTTATTCATGAACATCCTTCAATTTGAGACAAGGTCAGTTTGTGTAGGTCGACATATGAAGTTACATATAAACCTCCTCCTGTGACTCATGCTTAGAAACATTAAATATAAATACTGGCTTTTTACTACTTGTGTTTCACACACACACACACACACAGACACACGCGTCCACTCGATCCCACCAATGGTGCACTTACCACCTAGAGAGATCTGAGGTGACGGCCACACGCAACACAAACACGCACACTTGAACACACAAGGCGTAATATAGTAACAGCGGTCAGCAGGGTGGGACAGCGCAGGGGTCAAAATGACAGAGTGTGTGTTGGTGCCACATCAAAGCAAACGCACACCTTCTATCTCGGCATCAGCATTATAATTACAACCTAATTATAAAGGTCCGATCGGTGTTCAGGCCGAGCAGCTCCAGAACAGTGTTACTACCCTTCCCTTTGCTGTCATCCCCTCATCCTTCATCTCTTTCTCCTTTCTCCTCCTCAGCTCCACTACTTCTCTGGACCTGTCAGTGGTTCCTTCTCCTGCCTATTCTCACCTGCTTCTTCTAATCTGTTCTCTGTTTCTACCATCTTCCCCAAGATGTAGATTCACTGATACTTTCCTCTGCTCCCGTCCATCTTGACTGGAGTAGGAGTCAATGAACTGTAAATAAAGATGGACGACATGTCTCCACTTCTTCCTACTTTCCAGAAATATCCTGGATATGAATGATGCCATCGTTCACCGGAAAAAAGATTCCCAGTGAGCATGTGGACGTGTTGATGAGGTTTCTAACACGTGACGGACGTGAAACTGGAAGAACACAAATATCTAAAGGATGAAGAAGAGGAGCCGTACACATAGTTTTGCCGATAATAGAGATGAGCACGGTAGAATCCCTCGTATATCTTTAGCTGGCCTCATATCTGAGGACTCACATCACAGTGAGTCCTCGTGCCCTAATCTAAATTAATCTGTCACTCATCTGTCGTGTTTCTGGAAGTTTCCGGCTCGTATAGTTTTATCTCCAAAGACAGTGATCTTGCATCTTGTTGTGGTTTGAACGAGGGACCTGAACTCTGGATGGAAGGTTTCAGCCGAGCAGTGGAGCCAATAAAGTTTTGTGAGACAGAAAGGAACAGAGAGACAGACGGAGGGAGGAAGACACGGGGAGTTGGAGGGCAGCGTTCCAGCCGAGGCAGCTGTGAGGCCGAGGGCCAGGAGGAGAGAGTTAGGAAACACTGGAGATCAGCGACGTCTGTCCTCGTCTGTAAGAAGGAGTCTTTACTGAGCGCTGGGTGGCAGCTCTGACAGTCACTCAGTCACGACGTGCTGGTCTCCTAACAAGAAGCTGAAGTATGGACACAGACGATTGCAGCAGCAGCAGCCAGATCCCAGGAGTCCGTCTTCCACCATGTGGGAGCTTTTATGCGGTTTTGATTGTTGACAGCAATCATGTCCCAATAAAAGCTGCTTTTGTTGCACCAGCACATCATGTAGTGAATTTATGGGCAATTTAAATAATCAAAATAAGGTCTGGAACAGACACTGTTGAACACTTTGGAAATTCCAAGATATTTTAATTCTAAAATTGAAACCAGATATTGGTGGAAAGCTCCCGGCTGTTTGCTCGATCTCTCAATCAATCCTCCCGTCTATCTTCTACTTTCCTCACGTCCTGTTTTCTCTTTCCATCCTCCAGCTCTCTGGTGTATTTCAGATCAAGTGCAACACTCAACAGAAATACTTCTACGGTTCATTGCTGCATAAACCGAAACAGACAGAACAATTTTTTTGTAGTTAAAAAACGCTCATAAAAAAAGATTGTTTATTGCTTCATGTTCAATAAGTTTATGCCGAGAGTTTTCATTCTGCTTTAACGTGCAGCTGTATCTTGGTAATAACCTTTTATATGATGGTTTCAAAGATGGAACAATAAAGCTTTTGTCTCTGGATGTCAGTGTAAATTAAATGAACAGAAACACAGGTTGAGATTATGTTGAAGCATTTCAGTTCTCTCGTCC
Organism: Pseudopleuronectes americanus; assembly: GCA_038501795.1. Classification (NCBI taxonomy): domain Eukaryota; kingdom Metazoa; phylum Chordata; class Actinopteri; order Pleuronectiformes; family Pleuronectidae; genus Pseudopleuronectes; species Pseudopleuronectes americanus. The sequence continues at coordinate 1,384,235 of CM076722.1, forward strand.
AAAGATTAATCAGAAACACGTGTTAATAAAAGAGAAATAAAACGTTTCAAACAGAGATGATAAAACAGATTTTAGGATCCAGACAGGTTTTAAGAGAACATATAACAAAATCTCTGAGTCATGTTGGTTGTGTATGAAACCACTACATCACCCAGAGCAGCTGAAACAACCCTGGTAGGCGTCGGTGGAGAAAAGATCTAATTCTAGCTAATTTAAATGTGGTTTCAAGGGCGGTGTGGGTTTATTCAGCCGCTGTACGATAACAAATAGGATGAGAAACCAATTGTTAACCCACCATGATGTCACTGGAGGAGGAGGAGGAGGAGGAGGAGGAGGAGGAGGAGGAGGAGGAGGAGGAGGAGGAGGAAGAAGAGATATAGAAGAAGACAAAGTCAAAAAAAGAACACGAAGAAGAAGATGGTTGGGAGAAGACGAGACAGCAAAGGGGACATGGACCAAACAATTTTTCTCAACAAATGTTTCTGTCATTTTACACTGATCAACTGTTCATGTTTCTGACAAGCTTGGTTTGAATCACTTATTCCAGATATCAAATGTGGTGACACATTGTGATTGGCAGCTGAAACAAACTCGTGATTGGTCTGACTCTGTGAGACCACAATGCCACAGCTCCGCCCCCAAATCCCTCCCACACAGACTCCAATGTGCAAGATGGCAGCATGTGAATCTGTATATAATTTTTTTATATAAGGGTTGTAGAATTTTCTGTATTTTTTAAGTGTACACCATAGAGTAACATTGAATCCTCCCATTTCTTAGAAAACCCAAGGAGGCCCACAGCTTTGTATATCTCAACTCTGTCATGCACATTAAAATGTCTGCCTTTATGAGGTTTTTCATTCATCTTGCACCATGTGTTTATGCACTGCAGATTGTTCAGTAGTCTGCTCACTTGTGTTTTAATGCATGTAGCAGGGCTGCTGCAGTTGTTCCATCACGTTCTGCCAAAGGCGGCTTCCTGGAGCGCTGCTCATGTGGCACCGGGCCTCCAAGCAGGACGCTTTGTTTCTGTGTATTTGTTCACTTGCTCTGAGGCGTTTGGTTGTGGCAGGTGCAGCGAGGCGTGGTGAGGTTTGTGTTGCTGCCCTGCACTTGAAACCAGGGGGAACACATCTGAGCTCCACCACTGCTGCACCGGCTCAATTTGATGCTCACCCACGCACAACACAGCTCTCAGTTCTCAGAAAGACATCATGTGTCCACGCTCCTGCAGGAACATCAACAACTGCTCCTGCCCATTTCTATTTTAAATTTCAACCTATGGCATTTCCTTTTAAAAGTACAAAATGCTGAGGGCAAAGATCAGAGACTGTTTATAATGATGGACGCCATGGCAGCTCCGAAGTGAAGGTGAAGTGTCCTGATCGTGCTCTGGTGGCCGGCTGCAGTACAGGTCATAAACCACAGCTAAACAATCGAGAACCTCACATCACACATTAAATACAGTCAGCTGTTGCACTATGTCAACCCTGGGCTAGAGGGGTCGGGGATTACCTGAGGCGTAAGGGAGGAAGCAGCTGGAGCTGAACTCCAGCTTCTTCATGAAGCGAATCTGGCCGTTGTCTCGGAAGCAGTAGAGGTTCCTCTCACCAAGGACGAAGATGGATGAAGAGGAGTGGGAGAAGGAGGGCACGGAGAGGTCGAGGGCCTGTTCTCCCAGGACAAACGTCCAGTCAGGCTGGTAAATACACACACACACAGACACACACACAGACATATATTAACACCACTGTTACACCACACTGCCCAAATTTTTTCTAATTTAAAAAGATTAAGTATAAACCATCACTTTGACAAATGTAATTTCTGTACACTATTTATAACATTTTAACTTAGTCATACATGTCTGTGAACCCTGGGATTCATGGTTCTACTGCATTTGTGCTGATGTGGGGAAGGTTTAGTTCAAGGTGATCATCTGATGAACTGGACTATTAAAAGATTATGTGGTCATAGCATTAAACTGCTGCTGTGAGGATGACAGGGAATCTTCCAGTTGGTTTGATCCACGTATGAAGGAACCTTCTTGTGTAACTTTAATAGTAGGTTTTGAGAGTATCTCCGGCAGGTGCTGTGTTTACGACTCACTGTCAGCCTCTTGCCTCCAGTCTTGACCGGCTGGTCAGGATCCTGTCGAGTCTCCGCCTCTGTGGCCACGGCCAGAGTCTCGTACCTGAGAGGGACACAAACACAAACACTTGTTTACACAAACTGAAGAACGTCTGTGGATTACAATCGAAATGCTTTCAGAAACAAATCAAAGTTGAGATGTCATATTTGATAGCCGAGGCTCCACCGAGCCTGCAAAGACTTGACATCAACTCAGTGGGTCGGTGTTACCTCCTGGCACAGCTGGAAGTGAAGCGCCTTGCTCAAGAGCACCTTGCACTGCGTAGAAGGTGTTTCTCGTTGCAGTATTCCCATCACATATCCCACAGCCAGTCAAAGAACTCCCATTAGTGACTCTCTGGTTACAGGTTCTGCTTCTTTAACCACCAGCCCAAGACCACAACAACATCCCTACTTCTCCTGAGAAACTTCATCTGCGAGGCCGAGGCAGGAACCCTCCTGCGTCTCATTCGTTTGCGTTTAAATAAAGTTGAACACTGTGAAATGTTGGTTATTAAATAAATCTGTGACTAGAGTCTTATATTCTCCTTCTCCTTTACAGCTTCTGTCAGGTCAGTCAACACGCCAGGAGGCCGGCCGCTCCCCCAGAGCTGTGGTCTATCAGTTTTAATCAGTGAGCAGTCGGCAAATTGCTGAGGAGAAAGTGGTCAGACTGATCTGTGGTCAGTTGATTTTGGCATCTCCAGCATCATGGGGTTTTTCCAGTAAGCAGCTGGCAGAGGAAGCAGCTTGGCGGGAATCTATCCTTCAGCTCTAACACCTGGATGAACGGAGAGCTCCCGACCCGACCAAGCCCGACTCGGAACCGCAGACCAAACACCAAGTAACCTCTGATTTATCCGCTCAGGTTTTTTACACGTACCAATGCACATTTGGACCAGAAACCTGCCGTTAATCAAACCTGTCGTGTCTGAAATGGACCTTAAACCGTTAGGCCCGTAATCCAATATGTCTGCCGCTTACAGACTCGTGTTTCCACCTGTAATTCCTCTCCGTAATACTTTTAAATCTGCAGGAAGTTTAAACACAAATGCACCTGCAGAGTTCCCACCAGCCTCATTTCTAATTTGTATTTAACACATATTTATAAGTGTTATCGTGCCAACACAATGAATTTAGATGCTTAACGTTCAAAATATGTCATGAAAACATCAGCATGTGAGCATGTGTGCTTGTTTTCTGTTTTCTCAAACAAACGGTTTCTGTCATTTAAGCTTGTTCTTCTCAAACCGATGTTTGTTCAAATGTTCACTCGTCTGATAAGTTTGTCTTTAAGTAGTTATCTGATTATATAGAAACAGGGTAAAAGGTCATGATTGACAGCTGAGACTGGCTCATGATTGGTTGAGAGAGTGTATCCATGGCTCCACGATCCCGACTGCACAGACTCAGATTCAAACTGGAAAAAAGTTGCAATTGAGTCATAATATTACTTGAATAAAATCGTATTTTTTTCTAATTATTGACTTTTTCTGTAAAAGAAGAAATTGCAGAATGACCAGATTTAAAAGTGACGCTAATTCCCCTGAACATTGAGTATAAAACAGAAAATCGGAAACGTTCTAAACTTTGTATTTTTTGCATTACAACACAAGATTTACAGTTTTGAACTCATCTGTACAGTAGCTCCGAGCCTCGGTGAGAACCGGCTGGCAGACTAACGGGCGGCTCTATGGATGACCGCCAGCACAGAAACCTTTTCATCGCACCGTGACCGTTTCCAGGGCAACAAAAACGGACTGAAAAATATATTAAACGTGTCAGAGCTGCTGAGCTTTCAGAGCAGCCACTCAACCGATCGACAGGCCAACTCCTGGATGGATGAGTGGATTAAATTCAGCCTAATAAAACTAAAACAACACCGTAAAATAAACTATTCTTTCACAATGCTCGGGTTTTTCTATTCCACCCTCTCGCTTAGATGTTTTACTAATGATGGGTCTGGGGGCAAGAAGACTGAATTAAAAACTCTACATGCATGTGCAGCAGTGTGTGTTAGTGTGTGTCTCTGTGTGCGTGTGTGTGTAAATCTAAGTGTTATGGAAGAGGGTTTAAAGAATTGCACAAAGCCCTGTGTATAAAAGAGAAAACTCAAAACCCCCAATATGATATACGATTATCCAGCTACATGACTAATGTATTAGGAGGCAGAACAGACACACACACACACACACACACACACACACAGCTACACACCCAAGTACATGAACACGCAATTGGCCGTAACATACTGCACTTTTGGGAACATTTTCTTTCTTTGGCATTTTACGTAATCTCAGTGTTATGATGTGCTCTCTAACACATGGGCAGAGGGGCCAGTGTGTGTGTCTGTGTGTGTGTGTCTGTGTGCGTGCGTGTGTGTGTGTGTGTCTGTGTGTGTGTGCGTGTGCAGGTCATATCAGTCATCAGACACTGAGGTTAAGGAAACGTTCGTCTGATTTATATGAAAGTCGATCCCTCTGAAGAGGTCCGCAAACAAATACACTCATTTACCTTCAGCACATACATCACACAGACATATACAGAGCGTACACACTTACACAAATTATACAAACACACACTACATGCATATACCCTCCCAGTGTCCATGGATAAACACAAACTAAAAATCTCAAAGCTGACGCCAACACACACAGCGGATGAAATCAAGCTCTCATTCATCAGGGCAGGAGAAGGTCCAACAAGCTAAATAAACTGAGGGAGGCAGAACAGTTTGACCAGTCATCTGATATTAAATGTATAACAGTCAGTGAAGCCCTCACCCGTCATGTGAGATATAACAGCCTGGAGGCCACAGCTCACCAGCAGCCGGGGGAACTGAGAGTTTCTCTGCAGAAGAGGAAGGTGATAATATTGGGTCTTTTTTCATAATGAGGTGAAGCGACCATCTAAGTATTGTATTAATTTCTTAACACGATAGAATGAACATATAATGTTGGACGACGTATCTCCACTTCTTCCCACTTTCCAGAAATGAAGCCAAAATATCCCGGATACGAACGCTGCCATTTTGTGCTGATGGCGTCATACATTTATTTATGTATTTAGATTTTCTTTATTTTGATCCATGTCCCGTCCTCTTGCATGTAGAAGACAGGGTTTATGACTTTATGCATGTGAGAACGTAAATGTCCTTCTCCAGAGAGCACCCTTGTGAAATATCTGGAGCAGGAACATATGTGTTTCCCATGATCCTGCATGAAAACGGCTGTGCACTGCAGCCAACCAGCAGGGGGCGATCAAGACGTGTACGTTTCACTTTTAGCTCAAAGCGTTGTTGTGTATGTGCAGGTGCTCTGTGTCTGCTGAGCTCCGTGTAATTTACTACAGTGTGAGATCTGCAGGGGAGTGTTTGAGTGTGAAGTCAGTGTTTCCATGGTGATATCTCGTCTGGAGAATCTCTTGATACTGGTGGAGTGGCACACAGATAACAAACAGCTGTGAGAGAAAGCTAAACACAGACACACACACACACACACACAGCCACTGTACACCCACGCAGACTGTGAGACTTCTAAAAGCTTGCCATGCCTCAGCCGGGGGGGGGAACTGGGGAAGTGTGCGTGAGCTTAAATTAAAGTGAGGTACTTTCCGATCAAAAGCAGCGTGTGCATGTGTGTGTCTGCTCGGGTCCATGCAGGCGAGGGACAGAGCCAGAGCAGATGCCTCTAAGATGTTGGAGCTTCAGTCAGCGCTGCTCTGTAACCACGAGCAGCTGATCATAAAGACAGTGAACAACATGAGATAACCTCAGATCGCTTCAAAGCTGCTGCAGCCAAACGGATTAGCATTTGCAAAGTGAAGTGAACATAGTCGGGAGATCGCCTTATCGCCCCGGAAACTGTGCGTCTCTGTCGACCGGTGCAGTTTCAATCCTTTCCGGACTCGTACGAGGTCTCTGTGACCTTTGACCTCTCAAATCGAATCAGTTTAAACCGGTCAAAATGTGAAGAAGCCCCCTGAAGACAGACTTGAGATGTGAGTCACCGTGACCTTGACCTTAGATAAACCCAGATCTAAATCAGTTAATCCACGAGTCTAAGTGAACGCTTGTGCCATTTTTGAAAGGATTCCCTCGAGGCACTTTTCAGATAATGCACTCACAAGACATAAAAAGGGTTTTGTGGGGTCACGATGAACATGAGCTTTTTAACTGCACATGCTAATCAGGTTATCCTCGAGTCCAAGTCGACATTTGTACCCAATTGGAAAAGGATTCCCTGGAGCCTGAGATATCACAAGGCAGAAGATGTGGGGGGGAGGGGGGTTTAACTTTGTGCGTCCGCCACCAAAATCTCATCAGTTCTTCAGTGAGTCCAAATGAAGGTTCGTACCCAATGTGAAGAAATTCCCAAGAGGTGTTCCTGAGATATCGTGTTCACAATAATGCGACATAACCATAACACGTGGGTGCATTCAAACTTACTTGTAGCTTTCCAGCTGGCGGGCGGAGGACACGGTGAGGAAGACGTCTGTCCTGCTGTTGTAGACCAGAGGACCGGGCAGCAGGAAGCCGGGCAGGAACCTGCCGAAGGAGTAACTGTCCTGCTCGAAGAACATCAGCATCCCGTCCATGGACTGGATGCACAGGGAGTGGTGCCCTGACGAGAGGAGGACAGAGGACAGAGTCAACCTTTAGATCATCTCATGTCACCTGCAGGTCACTGAGGCTGCTCCACAATGCTTCATGTGTCGTCTTCTCTCTGACAACAGGCCGTCAGCCCCAGGATTCCACTCAGGTACTGGATAAACAGGTCAGATGTCAGAGCAAATAACCATAAAGCAAACAGCACGGAGGTTTTTATTTAAACTTCGATTTTACCTGCATTCCTCAGCTTTCTTTCTGGGAGAGTGTATACAAGACAAATTCAATAACTCCAGCTGAAGTCCATAAAGTTTGGTTTCTTTAGGCAGCAAAAGCAATTTAATTTGGACACACGGTTCAGATGTGTATAAGCAGCTGGCCAAGAAAGCCTTGAGATGTTTGTGTTACACTTTGTGCTTTACGAGAGCCGTGACTCTGCAGTTTTACTGGGTTTTCTGTGTTGGTTTGTCAAATCCAGGTACCAGCGATCCTGAATGACATTCATGGCTTCTGTTTCATTTCAGTCGTGAAGTCGTGTTGTGCTGCGAGCTGCGTTTCTCCCTCTGGCTGAATCTGATATCTCCATTAACACCTCCACACACACACCTGGCTCCGGGTATGAGTGTGCAACCATGTGTGTGTTTGTTAGGACCGGCCTGATTTAGGGCATACTAAGCCCCAACGCACGGAAACACACATGAGGCCATAAAGCAGTGGGGCTGTGCGACCAGAGAACTATAATTAGGTCTCAATGTGCTATTAAAAGTCACACTGCCATCAACTAGAGGTCAGGGAGACAGCCACCTACAGCGCAACACACACACACACACACACACAGACACACACTCAACATCCATCACCAGGGATTTAGAAAGAAAAAGCCGCACTCTCCTACACACCTATCCTGTGTAAACAAGTGTGTGTGTTTGAGTGATGAGCAGAGTTCAGGGTGGCCATTAACACACTCAAGGACAACGTCTCTCACACCACACACAACACCCTGTGAGTGCAGGTGTGTGTAACACAATGTTGGATAATGAGCCAAGAGCAGCTGTTGCATCATCTGAATGTGTGTGTGTGTGTGTCCTCACAGGGATGGATTAACCCTCATGCTCAGTGTGTATTTCTGTCCAACTGTACCAGGTACAATGTGTTTCATTAACTCACATGAATTGTCTCCAGTTATGAGTTTCTGCTGCAACACATTACAGACTTCATGAAATTACTCTCAGCTGATTTACGTGGCCATAAACAGTAATTGGTCCTGAATGAGTCTTTGGTGATGGCCATGTGCCGTCAGGGCCGATGCTAATGGGACATTACAGGTCAGCTGGACTGAGGCTCGTCCAGGTTTGTGTTGAAAACCCAATGGTTCTGCTCGACTGGTCTGTAAAAAGCTATAAAGCGATTGCAGAAACATACAGAAGAGGTAGAATTATTCTGTGTTGTCATGGTGAGGCTGAGCATTGTGAGTTTCTCACGGCACAAGTTGATTATTGGGTTTCGAAACAACTTTGCTGCAAAGAGCAAAAGTAACTTTATAGATAGAAAACAGATTAAAACAAGTTGTTACTCTAATAACTCTAATTTTGTGCTTAACTGTGGGAAAGTGTTTCCTTAAAGTCATTACAACAATTTTTTATTTGTCTAAAGGTAAGTTTACAATTCGACATGTATAAAGAATACATTTAGTCTGATCCCTATTTTCCCTGTGACTACAACTAACCCACTTCTCCAGAGGAA
>CM076722.1:1397713-1467713 GCA_038501795.1 Pseudopleuronectes americanus
TCACCGGGCGGGGGAGAAACTCCCGACGTGGCGGTTTTTAACTCGCATGCAGGGCAGAAGAAAAAAGACATGTTAATGTGGTTTGTGTGTTTTTGTTTTTGTTTGTTTGTGTTGTTTGTGTTTTGTTGTTTTGTTTGTTGTTTGTGTTTGTTTTTGTTGTTTTTGTTGTTTTTTGTTGTTGTGTTGTTTTTGTTGTTTGTTTGTTTTGTTTGTTTGTTTGTGTTGTTGTTTGTGTTTTTTGTTTGTTGTTTGTTTTGTTTTTGTGTTTTTGTTTGTTGTTTTGTTTGTTTTTGTTGTTTTGTTTTGTGTTTGTTTTGTTGTTGTGTTTGTTTGTTGTTTTTGTTGTTGTTTTGTTTTGTGTTTGTTTGTTGTTGTGTGTTTTTGTTTGTTGTTTGTTGTTGTTTGTTTTGTTTTGTTTTGTGTTGTTTGTTGTTTTGTTGTTTTGTTGTTTTGTGTTTTGTTGTGTTGTTGTTTGTTTTTGTTGTTTGTGTGTTTTGTTTGTTTGTTGTTTGTTTGTTGTTTTGTTTGTTTTGTGTTGGTAGGTTTCAGCAGGGAGGGTTTCTCTATGAATGAAAAAGCGGTGTGATGAGTTATGAATGGGTGTTTCTGCCTGGCAGCTTAAAGTAAGGCTCTATTATAAGTTATTATATGAATGCTTATAACTCACAGAAGGTCATGAGTTTCAGAGAGACCTGTGATTAGTTCCTGGGCAGCGGCTCACATGTGAAACAGAGATATGGTCATCAGGGTGGCCGGCGAAGCGGCTCTGTAATCTAAAGCTCACGGGTTTAATTCCTCCTCTCCAACGATGACCTCTGACCTTCTTGATACAACAAACCTCAATTCATGCGACGGTGATTTAAGTTTGCTCCCTGGCAGAAGACATTAGGCTAATGCTAATTGGGCCGACACAGGTGAGGCCCCGCACGCAGGAAGGCAGCCAATGGGAGCAGAGAGATTAGCAACTGCATCGGTGATCCTGGTGTTAGAGCAAAGATCGGAGATGATTGATTTATCAGGAGTGGCACCGCAACAAGGAAGCTAATAATAGAACCGATGGTTTCATTAGTGTCGACGTTAGAGCTCCAGCAAAATGGAGATGCAATGAAAACATAACCTGGTTTGTAAAGGTAGACAGATCCCAAGTGCATTGAACATCTACTACAAACCAGAATCAAATAAACTGGGTCCTGTTAGTCACTGTGTCAAATGCAACAGCTCATATGTTCTTTACCCACAATCCACTGCATGAGTGAAGTACACATCCTGTTTAACCCCGTGGTGTCCCCGACCCCGGCTCGTTTCAGATCTACTCACGAGACGAACTTGCCCACTTCCACCTGGATGATGGCGTTTTGAAGCTGGACCTCCAGGAGCTGGGCGTCGGCCACACCGGCCTCACTGGACTTACTGACGTGTGGGAAGAAGATGCGCAGCATTCCCATGTAGCTGCCCACCACCACTTTGTCTGCAAGGTTACAACAACAGAGAGAAGAACGAGGTTATTACACCGGCTGCTCAGAGAAGAAGATCTCTATCAGCACACACACGTCACACGACATCTTCTTTTTTATTTCAACACATATTTGACTAATTTAAAGTTAAAATAAATCCTCTAGGCTGATAATAAAATTAAGAAGGTGTGGTAAAACAATAAATTCATTTAATTTAGTACATATGTCAAACAGGAACATGTGGGGAACATTCAGGTGAGGGGCGGAGCCTGTAGAGCAGCAGGAAGCAGGACATGACGTATGAACTCTGCTGTGGAAAGTTTTTATTTACAGAATTGTGACAGACGTTGGTTCTTATCATCAAAATCTCTTCATCTCACCAAGTGAACATCTTCATCTGTGGCTCACATTTTTCAACCTGATGTGTTTGTGTCAGTTTTTTTCAGATTTGTGTTTTGCGCTGTGTTAGCAGTCAATGTTTCTGGAGATGTTCCTGTTCTAGTATTTTCACACAGGCTCATTGGGACATTCTGTGGGCACGTGAATCAGAGGCTGGCAGGAAAAACTCCAGAGAACTTCTGGAGCAACTGACTCAGACATTTGCATTCAGCGAGTTCAGTCAGTGCATGAGAGCGGCTCGAGAGTAAAGTGAATGTGACAGACTTTAGATGAGGTCCTGCTCTCTGTTTGCTTTGTGCTGGTTAGTGTGTCACCTCCTCCCTACACACTGACCATGTCCGCTGCCGCTGTTGTCCACATCTCCGACACACAGGCATCCCTGGTCGAACTCCTCGCCCTCGCCGAGAGCTGCCGACCACCAGTCACGGGCTTTGAACAGAGACATGCTGCCGCTGAGTGGACAGGGAGAGGAAGACAGGAAGAGGTTAGAGTTCTTCTTCTGCTGTGAACCTCACATGTTGTGGTGTAAAGTGTCATTGAACATTTCTCATTCAATTTCCTCCCACACGCTCAATGCTCTGTGCACCACACAGCCAATGACAGAGCTAGAGAGCGGGTCACGTGATCCCAGGATTGAGTGTGAGCGGGACGGGGGGGAGGAGTGGGGGGCGGGTGGGTGCAAGCAGCTTTTCTTTATGCTAAGTGCTGAGCAGGTGGAACAGGCAGCTAATCCAGAACCAGAGAATCCCTCCTTTCGATCTAAGATACAGACCTGAGCCGCTGTTAAAGGAATATCACACTTTCTACTGCCAAGATATTAAAGATATCTATTTCATAAAGGAGGTCTGTTCAAAAAGATAAACAGTGTTGGTTTTAAATGGAGCTGTTTATCCTAATAAATACAAAGATTAGTTAAAACCAGGCTTTTCAAGTTTTCACATAAAACACCATATTGTGAATATGATCGTAAACCTGTATAACTCAGGATACGTGCACGCAAAAACAAATAATGTAAATAATGAGTCATGTGACATCAAACAGTTCTCTGGTACAAGATGTAACCACCAAAAGTCAAGTGTTCAAATACAGACATGGAGCGACAGAAGAAATGTAAATTAATATCAGTACCTTAACAGTCTTTAACATTGAGATATAGCCCATATTTCAACCTTTCATTTTAACATTTTAACTTTTATTGTTACTGGTTTGATGTGTCTTATTATTATTATTATTGTATAACTAAGTCTCCTTCCTGTTGACATATCATTCATTCATTGTAATTTATTGTTTATCCTTTACTTATTGTTTAGTTTTGTGGAACTATGTTGGTATATTATTATATTTTGAATGTTCTGGCTACATTGCTGCTGGAAGACAGGAATTTTCTGAGATTGGTATCAATATATCAATCAATCTATCTATCTATCTATCTATCTATCTATCTATCTATCTATCTATCTATCTATCTATCTATCTATCTATCTATCTCTTTATCTATCTATCTATCTATCGATCTATCTATCTATCTATCTATCTATCTCTTTATCTATCTATCTATCTCTTTATCTATCTATCTATCTATCTATCTATCTCTTTATCTATCTATCTATCTATCTATCTATCTATCTATCTATCCATTCGTCTGTCTCTCTATCTATCTATCTATCTATCTATCTATCTATCTATCTATCTATCTATCTATCTATCTATCTTTCCATCTATCTATCTATCTATCTATCTATCTATCTATCTATCCTTCTCTCTATCTATCTATCTATCTATCGATCTATCTATCTATCTATCCTTCTCTCTATCTATCTATCTATCTATCTATCTTTCCATCTATCGATCCATCTATCTATCTATCCGTCTTTCTCTCTATCTATCATCTATCTATCTATCTCCTTGTTAATTTGTTTGTGTGTTTGAATCTGAGTCTATTATCTATTGTTCCACTCAGTTATCACTTCCCTGCAGCTCAAGCTGCTTCCTGCCGGATTATTTAAACATTATTATCTTTATCATGAACAGATCCTTGAACCAGGATCAGTCTTCTCCAGATGAAGAGTCTCAGTTGATCCTGGAGAGAACCTGGACTCTGGCTCCATGTTGGTTCAAACCTCAGATCAGGAGGAGACTCAGAAATCAACAGTTGTGTTGCACTTTGTGTCTCCAGGACTGTAACACTCACATGTGCGTCCATGTGTGTAACTGTCACACACACACAGAGACACACACACACACGTCCAGAAGCAGCTTGCAGTCACACACACACACACTGAATGAGCTCAGAGCTAACGGTAACACGCTGAGTGGACATTAGCTTAGCAGCTAATCAGCTAGCTGGAAGTTACCTGGGCACCGGGGCGGCTCTCAGGCGGGCAGAGGGGTCGGTGAGGGTCGGTGTGTGTCTCCGGTTGGTCCCGGTGGGTCTCCGGTTCCCCGCTGAGCACCGAGCAGCTCCCGGTCGGTTCCGGTCGGTTCCCGGAGCTGGTTCTGTCCTCCACGTCAGAGTTTGATCCTCAGACACAAATCACATTTCTCTGCTGCTGTTGTCATGACACTGACGCTCCGAGGGGAAGCCGGGGCCAGTGCGCAGGACCGGAAGCTGCGGAAACCCCGGGGGCCGACGGGAAACCGAGTTCTTACACAGGGGGCTTGATTAGTTCTTATTTTAATCTTTATTAGAGACAGAAAACAACACAATAACAAAGATAGATAGAGGTTTGTATACTCAAAGATATTTTTAGAATAAACATTATATTAATACACACATATTATGATATAACTCTGCAATAGTCATTCTCTTTCTTTTTTCCACTGAATATATTTTTATATTTCCTTGCATGCTTCCTATTATTACTCACTGATTCTTATTTCTGACTCTTGCTTCTGTAATATAAATAAAATTTAATATAAATAAAATTTCCCAATGGTGATTATCTAATTTTATCTTATCTTATATTATTTTAACTAATCTTACCTTATCTGAATAATCTCCATCTTCAGTTTTATATCTAATGATTTTAAATGAGCTGCAGCCTCTTTATTCTAACTGCACCTTCATAAACTCTGAGCTCGATCAACTTGATGCTTCTGGAGGTCCTGAGATCTCGGCTCAGAAGCTGAGGTGACCCTTCACAGTGGATGTGTCTAATCTCTGGAACACTTTATACGTTCATGTTAAAACTGCTCAAACTCAAAACCTTTAAATCATTAATAAGGACTCACTTCTTCTCACTGGCTGTCAACTGCAGCTAATGTAGATTTTAAAAGGTTTATGATGTTTTATATTCTTTCCTTTTAGTTTTGAGCTCAGAACTTCTGTGATTGTTTGAAATGTTCTTTATGAATAAACTTTGACTGACACCGACTTGAATAGAGTTCAGTTTAATGAGCAGTTCCAGGAGGATCCATGATCCACAGATATCGTTTTCATCCACATCTTCTTTGATGATCAGTAGGAATTTAATATATCATGCACCAAAATATTGAATCTGCATAACCATGGGCTCGTTTTGGGATTTAAAACCCAGACCTCTCACACCCGGAGTGAGAATCTTACTTTGACCAACGAGCCACATTCAAGTTGAAGTAATTCAATATAAATACTGGGGATAAAAACACAGAAAATACTTTTTAAAGTACTGCTACTTCACTGTTTTGGCGAAATGTTGTTCTTTCTATTCTATTATTTTTGTGTTTTGCATTGGTAGCTTTATCTACATGGCACATTTGTGTGATATTAAGTGGAGATGCAATTAAATCAAAAACATTTCAACAACCAGATGTGAACGAGTCAGTTTTTTTTATAATTTAGTGATAAAATAAAATACCTGATAAAGTTCTTCTTCATATTGATGCACATACTAGATGATGTCACTGATCAGTGGTGCTGCAGCACGTCCACTGTACGACTCTGATTCCAAAGTTGTGTAGTTTCTACGTCATGTAATTGACGGCACCTTTAAAAAGCACCGAACCCCGAAGGCCGTCTGAGTTTGATCCAGTCGTGACTCACAAAATTAATTTTTATTTCATTTTCAGTTCACACGCTCAAAGAAGAAAAGAAAACTTATAAAAAATACACACACACCGCTCTATACTGGAAATATCTCCAAATGCAATGAAGTAATATACATTTCCATATGATGCCCACATATACAGTATGACAGTAATCCCATTTTATTGATATAAATATTTATATATATATATATATTTATATTCTTTGACATAAATTTAACATTAAGAAAAGGCAACATGCGGGTGATAGCAGCACATTTAAAAACAAACACAAAGTCCCCAAGAAAGAACATACAACAACACAACAAGAGACAAAGTGAGACCATTTCATTTTAGCTTTGAACCTCACAAAATAAAAACATACTTCAGAGGTAGGGTTGAGTTTCAGCCCCAGGATGACAGATGGTTTAACTGGGCCACAGTGAGTCTCCTCATGTCGCCTTAACAACCCTAGAGATAGACTGTGATATCCTATCATTTCATTTTTAAATAAACAATTGCAGGAAGGGGCTTTTCTCACTCGTGTAGTTCCTGCTGTTCAACTAGAGGTCAAGTTATTAATTCCTTTTTTAACCTTGGGGCAACACTGAGGAGGAGAACACTGGATTATTGAGGCTCACGAATAAAGAATTTAAAATATGACGTGAATCTCTCAGGGACTAAATAGATTCCTGTCTGTCGTGTGTTGATATGAATCTAAATGAGAAAACACTGGGATTAAAACAGTCTCATGTAAACAAAGCGTTTCAGTGCATGAACCGGTTCAAACCCTCAGATCAGGATCACCGGAGGTTCAGATTCATTCGTTTCCCTCTGGTGATGTGAATCCTCTGTTTCATTAAACCAGTACTGTGTCGGGGTGGTCGGGAAGCGCTGTCACCAGGCAACACATTCCAATTCCTACATGAGTCACATTTCCCAAGGTCCTTTGTTCTTGTTTGAAATTCTCCCACGACACTGCAGTGTAAAGAAAACAGACAGGAGGTGCATGCTGGGAAAAGTAGAAGAAAAACACTGTATATCTGTGGGCACCTGATTTATGGTTTCAAAACATCACCATAGGAAAAATAAAACCAGGAATAATATTATTAACGATAATGTGCAAACTAGAAAAATGGAGAATTTGTTTTTAAAAAACTTTAAACTGGTTTTTCTTTGACGATTTAATGACTCATCAGTGACCGGCTGCTGCTGCTGCTGGCAAACTTAAAACTGTTCATTCTCTGGGCTTTAATAAAGGCTTCCATCAGGTGTGTGTGTGGGCGGGGGGGGCCAGTGTATTCAACAGGGACCAGTCTGCAGCTGGGACCAGTGTTTATGATGATATTTGTTAACAGACAGGCCACAGGGCTGGGAGGAAGAGGAGAGGACTGGGAGGAAAATGAACTGGTCCTGGGGGGGGGTGGGGGAGCTTGTGGGAGGAGTTATAGAACCTTCTGGAGGATGGCGTTGGGCACTTCCAGAGTTTCGTCCTTCACCAGGACAATGTCATAAGAGTCCATATACTTGTCCAACAGCTCCTCGACCTGCAGGATCAGAGAGGAGGAAACAGTCAGGAGGTGTTTCACAGGTTTGTATCTTCAACCTACTGCAGCCGTCACCATAGAGACACAGCAGCAATAAGAAACACTGTTTTCAGCTGTAAAATGACAAGAAACTCAGGAACTCTTTATTATAATTAAGGCTATTTTAATCATTTTTGAAAGTTGTATTACCTCTGCCAAGAAAGTAAAAAACTACTCAAGTGAGAACTGGGGCATGAACCGTGGAAGATATTCACTTTTGGGATGGTTAATGTTTTTGTCCACTTTCTTTAACATTGTGAGACAAGATGTTTAAACATGTTTAATGTTTTCTCAGAGTATATCTGTAGGGAGCTGATAGTTAAGAGCGTCTGGCTGCACCTTGTCGTTGAGGAAGCCGATCTTGAGCATGTTCTCCACGTTGGGCGCGCCGTCGGCCATGCTGAGGTCCCCCAGCGAGTCGCCCATTAGGATGATGTTGCTGTATTCCTTCATCTGCTTGAAGTACTCTGTGTTCCGCAGGGCGCCGTCGTGTTTGTTGTACACGTGGATGAGCTCTCCCTTGAAACCCTTCAGGACGCCCTGTGGGACGGAGAGCAGAACCAATCAGTGAGGAGAGACACTCTCATTGACCCGGAGGCACCAGTGTGAAGATGGGACTCACGTTATCATCGAAGTCCATGAAATTGGAGACGACCTTCACGTTGGGGTGGTAGACTCCGGCCTGGCGGATGATTTCCTCCAGGACGTCACCGAGGCCGGCGGAGAAGATGAAGACGGGAACGTTGTGCTGCTGCAGGCGGTCGAAGAACTGCTCAAAGCCTTCTCTGCAAACCAGCACAGACACATCAGACCCAGAGGAGACACAGTTTGATTCAGCTGCGTTCAGACATGTACTCAGGTCCCCACACTCTCCTGAAGGAACACAAATGAACCAGCTGCTTTGGACATTATCTGGGATTCTTCTAGCCAGCCCACTTGTCAAAATGTGTACTTCATGTCCCGCCTCCTGCTGCTCTGCAGGCTCCGCCCCTCGCCTGATTGTTCCCCACATGTTCCTGCTGGTGTGACCGAGTCGGACCCGACAACCTGCTGCAGCTTCACGTGTGAAGGACAAGTCTGAGTTCATGTCTGTCTCATGCTTCAGTGTTGAATCTTACCTGAGTGCAGCGTCAGACTCGCCCACCACCTCGGCCAGTTTGTCTCTCTCTATCCGCTGCTCCACAAGAAGTGTGTGGGACTTGAAATACCTGCACACAAACACACACACACACACACGTTTATAAATATACGTCTCTGATCGCTTCTTGTGAGCAGAATTAGTGGTTGTTATATGAAACACTGTGTGTGTTTGTGTGTGTGTGGTGGGTGTGTGTCGTGTGTGTGTGTGTGTGTGTGTGTGTGTGTGTGTGTGTGTGTGTGTGTGTAACTCACCACTCCACCATGAACGGGTATTTCTCCTCCATGGTGAGATGAGGGTCGATCTCGATGGGATAATATTTGTTCTTCAGCTGCAGCAGCTTCTGTCGGCAGTCCTCCGTCACCAACTTGCAGTTATCGATGATATCTGCACAGATCGGTCAGAACAAGTCGCACACTTCAAGCAAGCAAGAGGAAGTGTGACTGAATAATAAATAATAAAACCCGACTCGTGGTTGTACGTACTGTGACACGTGGGACAGCGTTTCCCGTTGACGGCGAACTTGCTTAACGTCATGTCAAAGTCTGTGATGATCTGAGACAGGGTCGAGAAATAAGGGAACATGAGACACAGGAGATTCTTAAATGGAAATCAAGGACTCATAGAAACAGAGAATCTAACGGGGAACTAAAAGTGACATAAAAAGACAGATCAACGGACAGATACTGCAAACTAAGCTGAAAATGATGAATATAATCTATATTTTAAGGTGAATTTGTAGCTATAAATGTATATAATCCACCAGTTAAAGTGTTCAGCTGTGAGAGTCACTTCAACCAGATGGAGCCATTTCCCCACTTCCTGTAGTTTCTACCTGTAGTTTGGAAGCTCCTCCCTTGATGAGACCACAGATGATCTGCTCCACCCGCTCAGGGTCCCTCATGTGGACCGTGGACTTCTCAAACTGAGGCATCTGAGGGGGGGAGAGGGAGAGAGGGAGAGAGGGAGAGAGAGAGCGAGAGAGAGGGAGAGAGGGAGAGAGGGAGAGAGGGAGAGAGGGAGAGATATTATTTAAACCTGATGTTTTTACTGTCTTCCTATAGGATGAAAGATGTTCGATCAGTGTTACAGTTTCTTCTTCTGAACCGAAGCTTTGACTTCACCAGATTCATGAAACTACAGAGCTTCACCCTGAAGAGTCTCTCACACTGTGCTGACTGTGTGGGGGTGGGGGGGGGTCAAAGAAATGTGAACCAATTGCGTGTCATGACATATTTTTGGAACCAACACACACACAGTACATAAACACATTGACAGCTGATGTGTGGAATCTGTGGGTGTTGTGTAACAGGCTGAAGTAACACACTGCAGTAACACACCCTGCAGGGAGCTTCATGTAACTTCATCTCGTTCACATCACGTCTGCCCGACGAGTTGGAGGATCGTTGTGTGAGAACACAAAGTCACTGCGGATCACGGTGAAGGTAATTGATCTTTGATGAATACTAACTAATCAGGACGTTTATTGAACTTGCATCTTTATCATAAACCAGGTAGAGACCATAAGAGGGAAAGGATTACCTCAAACGCATGTGTGTCAGTGGAAGCCTTCATCGTCTCTAAATGTTCATGTTAATCCAGGATCTTCTGGCTTCATTTCTGGATATTGGAGCAAGTGGAGACACGTGGAACTGGATTCTATCAGAGCGACTGTGCAGGTGAGAGTCAAACCTGCAGCAACAGAACCAGCAGCCGGCTGCCGGCTCCATGCAGCGGCCTCAGGGAGCGAGTGTGTGTCTGTGTAGAGTGAAACCAGGCCTGTTTATCTGCTCGTGTCGAGACAGGACAACCGATGCACATGATCTACATATATATGAAAGATAACTGTCTACCTTTTAGGGGTGGAGGAAAATGAAGTATGGCAATATTTTTTGACCCTTGAATTGTTTTTCTTTTCTCTCCAGGATCGATATGTATTTCAATATAATTTCTTAGACAAGGATAAAAAGAAGTTACCACTAGATTGAGGAGTGTGTGAAGTGTTGGGAGAAGTCCAAAGTTTTGAAACACTATGTTTATATAAACATACAGATCTGTTCATGTGAACACAAATCTACATCTACACATTTATATAAAAGCTCTCTGGTCTATCAATGTTGGTACTTGAGGGTTTTTAAAGGAAACAGAAAACACACTGTGTGTGTGTAGTAGATGTTGTGCTCATGTAAAGTAAACAACCAAATAAGTAACGCACACAAACACACACCACAACACAACACGTAATGACTACTGAGCTTCTCATAACCTCATCAGTCCCTCGACAGAAACACGACACCCCAACTAAAAATAAAAGTATGTTTCTCTGACACAAATCCTCTGATAAACTTCTCACTCTCACAAAAACACACACACACACACACACACACACACAGTTATCTCAGTGTGGAAAGACCCACAACAACTTCCTAAACATCCAAGCTGCTGCTGCGAGAGAGAGAGAGAGCGGGAGAGATGTGCTGCTTCCTGTGCATGTTCTGTTAATATTATTGTGCACGATTCTACAGACATGATTGTCATGGCAACAGCAGCGTACAACATAAAAAGGTCAAAGGTCAAAGCATCGTGATGACGAGAGGAGAGGTGAATATTGAAGAGGGGGCTTTTTAAAATAATTGATGGCAAGAATTTGCAGCATTAACCGTTTTTTAAAGCAACTTCAAGCGAGGGGAGAAAAGCCTGAAGCAGTAAGACTTATAGACACACACACACACACACACACACACACACAGACACACACACACACACACACACACACGCTTACCTCGGGTCTGTTGTCTCAGCTAACACAAGAGTGAAGAAAGGATTGTGAGGCTGCAGAGGGTTTTTATATCTACAGCAGGAGTCGGGGAGGGAGGGGCCAGCAACCAAAACAGATAAGACAACATAACCCCTCCCCTCTGGGAGGTGAGGCTCACACACAGACACACACACACACACACACACACACACACACACTGACAATTTCAGCTGACCCATGTCAACACATAGTTCAGCATAAATAGACCTGGAATGGGGCCAGAGGAGTAAAAGTAGTGTACGCTTGTTTCAATAACGTGACCTTTGACCTCTTGAAAAAGAAACCTTTAAAATAAATTTTAGTGTGTGTGTGTGTGAGGACTCGCTTAAAAACTCTGCTGAGTACACACATTTTAATACAGAAGACACACACCCTCCCCTTACACACATGCACACGTGCAGTAAATGCCTTGTGCTGCATGAAAGGTCACTTGGGTCAAGGTTCACCACCAGGCTGTTCAGACACACAATGGTCAATCACACACAGTCATCCACCCACACAGACACACACACACACACAGTTCTTGTTGCGTGATGTGATGTCACACTTGTCTAAGGCTTGGTTTAGGAACTGGCTGCCTGAGATTTGGAAAAATTGTAATGTTGATTTTATGCAACACAAACTTCACTTGCAGTAATATTTGCAAAGGTTCTTCTGCAAACAGGATTATTGATTCATTATTAAAGTAAAAAGACAAGTTGTGGATGAAGAAGCAGCAGATTCCTTCCTCAAGTTCAGAGAGTTGCTGCTCTGCATGTTTCTGTAAACACAGAGACACTGAGAGTTCATCACATCTTCAACCAGCTCCCTGCATCCCTCTGACATCCCACCTGATCTGCACGAGTCAGGACAAAGGTCACCGATGGATTCATGCTGCTGTCACCCAGCTGGGGTATGCTGGGGGTCAAAGGTCATCAAGGACCATGTTTTACTCCATCCAACGACAGGTTGTTCAACATCTCTGGACAGAAACTCAAAGACGACTGATCCCAGTGATGTTAAAAAAATCAGACTAGTACAGCTTGTACAGTTTTGAGTGTTTTTAACAGGGGTTGTAGCGGCTGTTTTGACATGAAGGCCCTAACGTTCACTGTGGTCGGAGTCACACTGTTAATTGCTTCAGTTGTCATAGCGACAGTCGTCTGTTGCTACACTGATAAAGCAGCATGGCCACTTGAGGAAGTTCCAACAGCAGCCAAACTGGTCCCGCCCCTGTTTTCAAGCTCAAGATTCTTCTTCTGCTGAAACTAAACCGTCTTAAGTTCTTGTCTGTGTAAATATATTTCTATATTCATTCATCCTTCTTGTTCATCGCTGACAGGTAAACAATTCCCCAGCTACTGATTAATTATACTTAAACCCATAAAAGATGTACTGCACATTTTCATACATCCACAATATCATTTGAGAGATTTGGGTGAAATTCTAGTTCTATGAGTAAAGTCAACCTCTGAGGATTGAATACTTAATAACAGGAGAACAATCACTGAGGAGAACACATGTTTAAAATCAGGCTGACTCTTCAAAAGAAAAGCTTTGAAGCTCTGTGCTGCCCCCTGGGGTTTTACACAGTGACACACACTCTGGGGCAGAGCAGTCGGCTCTTATCAAAGCAGGAAAGTTAGGGTTTGAGTTTCTGGAGAAGCTGCTGTTTATTGGAACCAGGCCTCAGAGGGAAAACACGCTCATAAAGCACAGAACTACATACTGCTCAGGGGGCAACTGGTGTGTTTAGAATCCGTTTGAATCCTGCTGTACAGATGGATTAATTATCAACACCATGGACACAAATAATAAATTGAGCATTAAAAAAAACCCTCTGTTGCATCTGACCTCACACTGTTCTGACCTCTGACCTCTGTATTAATGGAGACTTGTATTGTTTCCTTTGGAAGTCGCTGCAGTTTCAGCAGTTACACACAAAACGCTGAACAGTACTATTACCACAGCGGCTTCTAGCAATGAAGAAAAGAATGTGCTGGTTTATCTGAGAGGCCCATATATTCATAAAATGACACAGATGGTGTGACCCCAGGACAGAGAATAAAGAGTTTAAACTGAGTCATATGGTTTGTCATCTCCAGGGATTCAGAGCGGATGTTTGTGCATCATCAAAAACAGATGGTCACATTCTTCCATTGTGAAGGTCACAGCAGGAAACTGGGAAGTAACCAGTGGCTACTACATGAAAACAAAAAAGAGCAAAGATATAATTGATTAATTCTGTAAATTTGGTGAATATCAGATCATTGGTGCCCATGTAAAGTACTGATTGACTTGGTGAGTTCGTAATCATTAGTAATAAAACTGCAAGAATAATATTTCTATTCAGGACTGACGTGGAGTTTGGTGAGTTTTCGGATATTTTTCGGATATTTTCTAGCTTTCAAAAATTTGATTAATTTTCCTGAATAAACAGAAGAAAAGCAAAATGGCCTCTGCTCTGTCGGTGCTCGGGCCCTGGAGGCTCATCACCTGTTTCTGAAGGAAACAACGAGGAGGTTTCAGATCCATCAGGGACTTGTTTGTGTTTCACTATATGAAGAAAGAATATAGAAATGAGAGGTTTCTGTAGGTGGAGCCGTATAACTGGGAGATGACTCACACAGATTCCAGTTCAGACTCAAAACCTTCTAACTGCTATGCAGCCTAAATATCTTCTCTAGTTTAACGTCCACATGACACGGATTACAAACTATATCAGCTTCTTATTTGTTATTTATTTGTTGACTACAGAGAAAAAGAAAGTGAAACTGGTTCTGTCTCCTGTTCAAACAGCTCGATCTCATATGGAAATTAAATCAACAGAATGGGTTCAGTAAAGGTTTTACTCCAGAAACGTAAGAATTCAGTGTCTCTCACTTTTTGTATCCACACAGGAATAAGAACACCGGACTAACCTGATCTAAAGAAGGCTCCCCAGCACTCAGGGGCCACACACTCTTTCTGTGTGTTTTGTGTTTAGATCTTTAACACATGTTTGTCCCTGCGTCTCCTATATTCTTCAGTTTGTGAGGAATGTTAATGGTTCAGCAGACTGGCCTCATTCCCGTCGGACTGGTTAAGAAGCTGGACTGATGCTGCAGCTTGCATAACCTGCATGACTGTCAGTTACAGTAGCTGCACCACCGACAGGCTGAGGAGAGCAGCACTGACAGCTGCACTGACAGGCTGAGGAGAGCAGCTGCACCACCGACAGGCTGAGGAGAGCAGCACTGACAGGCTGCACCACCGACAGGCTGAGGAGAGCAGCACCGACCCCCTCGTGCCCTGGTGTCACGCTGAGGATCATCTGCTCCCTGTTTGGAGAGAGGAAGGCAGGTGACCTCTAAAAGCAGCTGCTGTCTGAGGCACGCGCACGCCTGCGTACACCCTCGTGCAGTCAAGACACAGAGCGCACGAGCACGGGAGTTCCTGTCTGGAATTTCAAAATAAAAGGGGCACGTGTGTCGCAACATGCTGGGGGTATTGCATGGGGGTCGAGATTTTCAATATAAACGGTTCTTGGCTTGTTTTATCAAGGTCTTAGTTTAAATAAATCCTTAAGTTTAAATCCTTACATTTATATTAAGCTTGCAGGTTATTATTGATTAATCTACTTATTGTTTTCTATATAAATAAATCACCAAAACATTCACAAAGCAGTTATAGATGTAACATAAATAAATAAATTACTGAATCAGCAACTATTCTGAAACTCAACTCGTGACCTTTCCTGGAATAAACTGATGAGAGTATTTTGGCTGCTGCTAAATATTGGATGACTGACAATTGATTATGTAAAGCAAGGACAATGAAAATGTACGTACACAAGGAAAGACAGATTATTACCTTTATTATTTATGTATTTTCTTCTGTCTTTGAACCATTGGTTTTCTGTTGTGTACCACTATGTGCTTTGTGATGAAAAGTTATTATAACTATTACAAAATTTAGAAATCAATCACCAAACTACTTTGAAGTGAAAATAACTATTAGTAATAGTAATAAAATAATTATATCAATCCAAAGAATTATCTTTGCTCCAAGATTTCTTTAACACAGTATATAGAAGACAGTATTAAGTGTAGAATATACGAGTGATGATTTAAGTATGAAGGGTAAAGTTACGTGAGACAGTAAACCATTACTAGTGGGAGTGGGTTTATACATGATACTGGTATATACATGATACTATATACACATGTTACTGGTCTATACTCTGAGGCTCTAAACCCAACCCTCCACGGAGCTGCTGAGTTTTCCTCTGAAGCCTCGTCCTCTTCACTTCCGGTGTGTCTCTCCCCTTGACTTGTGTGTTCACTGGTTTTAATGGAAACTCACCATCTCGATGATCCGGGTCTTCTTGCCCGCTCGCTTCTTCTTGGCCACGATGTACTGGGTGAGGACCACTCCTCCCAGTAGCGCGCACACGCTGGCGCTGGCCGCGGCTCCGACCTTCATCACGGCCGTTCTGTCCATGACGGTCCCCTGGTGCTGCTGCTCCACACGGCCCACACGACCCGAGCAGCCCGCCGCTTAGAGAGTCCTGGTCCCGGTGTTGTCCCTGCTCCTGTCCCGGTCCTGTCCCTGCTGTGTCCCGGTCCTGTCCCTGTCCCTGTCCCGGTCCTATCCCTGCTCCTGTCCCGGTCTCGTCCTCTGTCAACAGGCGGCTTCCGTACTCCCACCGCCAAAGATCGTATGCGAACAGGACCAGTCACTCTGTCGAAAGTAGAGAATGTGAATGTGAGCAGCTTCCGGCCGGGGTCCAGAGGCTGATTCAGTTTGAGAGAGAGAGACTGGTTTAAGAGAGGGAATGAGAGAGAGAATGAGAGAGAGAGAGAGACTGGTTTAAGAGAGGGAATGAGAGAGAGAGTGAGAAAGAGAGTGAGAGAGAGACTGAGAGAGAGACTGAGAGTGTGAGAGAGAGAGAGAGAGAGAGAGAGAGAGATGAGAATGAGTGAGAGAGATTGAGAGAGAGAGAGAGAGAGAGAGAGAGGAAACAGAGAGAGTGTTGGGATTTTATTTTTTGTTTGTCTGTGTGTGTGTGTGTGTGTGTGTGTCTGCGATAGAACTGAACTCTAAACAAATACAGGAGGGGGGTGGGGGGGGCAGGAGCAGACTTCTAATAAGTTAGTTAGAATGTGTGTGCGTCACATCGCTGCTCAGTCTCACACCTGTCTAGATAAGAGGTCTGATAAGAGCGCTGTCTGTTGTGGGAACTGTAAATCTGTGGATTACTGTACACTGTACTTTAACTTGTTCTCATACCTAACTTTTCATATTAAAGCATAACTCCCTTAGCTTCAGTCAACGTCACACAGAGTTCAAGCAGCTGCCCCAGGTTCCTACCGGCACATAACAGAAAACAATAAGGCTTTGTTTTGTTTGGATGATGCGCATGTTTACACAAAGGGTTAGAGTTATCCAGCCGATAGAGCAGGAACACAATATTCTTTACTCCGATGACCAACAACACAGACCCACAAGGCGTCAGGCGGGTAAAGGCTTGTTTATGTGAAGATTTGCTCAGCAACTATCAGAGGAGGAGTGAGACTGAGAGCTGCTCCTCATCACTTCCTGATTCCAAGAGGCGAGGAAGAACCAAGTCTCGACTCCCCTTCGTTATTGACCAATCAAAACTACTGTTATAAAATATCCCCCCGGTGCTGCTCGAGGGGCGGGGTTGTGTGTTGGGTGCTCATTTCTTTGCTGTAACTTTTTCATTCCTTTACATTGCTTTTAAATAAATACTTGATTGAACCAAACTCTTCTCATGTTTGGTAAAAGAACACGTGACACATTACATTGTCTTAAAATATGTTATTGCCTGTAACAGTTTTGCATTAATGCAGGTAATGTTGCTTATTATTATAATGTAAGTGTATAATATATCAAATATATATTCTAGAATATATAGAATATGATTTTAAGAACAAAGTGTTTAACTTGCTTTAAAAAGCAGTGCTACATGAAAACCAGAATGTATAAACTGTGCAAGATGCAGAAAACCTGTGAAGCTCTTTGAACTGAACTGTATGAAAGATGTAAGACTCATTATAGACTAATTTATTGTAACATGGTGATAATTATTATTATCATAGTGCAACACCGTTTGTTGACCAACACAAAGAGAAAGCACAAAACAAGATGTGGAACTAATATCATCAACCACAACTCTGAAGTCAAAACGAAACATAGTGAACATAGTGATAATTATTATAAGCATAGTGCAACACCGTTTGTTGACCAACACAAAGAGAAAGCACAAAACATGAGGCGGAAATAACATCGTCAACCACAACTCTGAAGACACAATGAAACAAGCTAATGTAATGAAACAGGAAGGGTGTGTGTTTCCTCTAAAAAAAAGTGTGAGCGTATTTGCAAGATGGAGAAAAAAAAACCTTAAAAGGAGCAATATATAAAGTAGAGAGAGAGATTGGTCTGCAATATTCTTCCGTATTGTATAAAAGGAGAAGTCTTCCTCTGGTTCAACAGGTTCCCATCGTCTCACACACGAAGGTAAGAGCTCTGAAGCTACTTCCTGACATTACTGAAGGATTTCTTCAGACATTAGAAGCTTCTTTATTTTTGTAGGTGTGCTCTATTGCTGTGTGCTATTCTTTTATATTGTTTGCTTTTTAACTGTTTCATATTGTTTGCCTTACATTTTTTAATTCCTACTTCTAAAGCACATTGTAACTGAGTTTTGAACGTGTTATGTATAAAAGTGTATTATTGTTCTGACTGGTGTGTTCTTCAGTGTTGTATATGAGGAGATGTTTCCTCTGCCCCAACAGGCTTCCACCATCTCAGTGTAGAAGGTAAGAGCTCTGGAAACAAACAAGTGATAGTTAATGAAATATAATGTAATGCTGTCCCATCAATATAAGGCAAACATATCATTAAAAACCTAAACATTTCAACTGTTTGATATAAAGTCAGTGAATGCATTCAGCCAATTACCCACTTGTTTCGTACAACTGTTCAATCGTTGTAGAAACAAAAAATCTAAAACTGGGGGTTTATTCATGATATTAAATCTCATACAAGCCGAGACCTAAAGGAGCCGACTCTAGTGAGATAGTTTTTAAACTTCTTGAACATGTTTAGGACTTTTTACTCCGTCCTCATCTCTTCCTCGATACATCAGTGGTAAGTCAGGATTTTGTCTTTACTAACTTTCTCTACTCTTCTTTAATGTCGTTGCTTACTCTCTAAATGTGGTGAGTCTGTGTCATTACACTGACGTTCGTATGTTTGCTGTTTCTTCCTCTTTCTTCTTCTTTCTGAACTTTACCTTTGAAATCTAATAAGTTTAGTTCATAGACTTTAAATAAAAATGGATGACCTGTGTCCATTTCTTCCTACCATCCGAAATGAAACAAGACAGTGGCTTCATATTTCAGGAGCTGACATGTCATCCATCTTTACATTCAGTCTATGATTTAGTCAAAGAATATCTGACATGATTCCTTTTGTCACGTTACAGTCCTGCTCTGCTGCAAACATGAGGAACCTGATCTCTGTGGCTGTGATCCTTCATGTGGCGTTCACAGCAGCAGGCCTACAACTCAACGGAAAAGAAGTTTGTGTCACGTTCTTTAGTTTATTTATTCTTCCACTGCATCTTTAAAATCATGATGTTGCAGTTTATTGGTAAAATGTTCATTTGTTAACATGCGTCACTTCTGTCTCCCTTTCTCCCAACCACAGGTGCAGTTTGGAGACATAATTGTTTATAAACTTCAGATTGCAGAAGATATTATTGATTATCAGCATTATGCTTCTTTCGTGGGGGACGGAAATCCTGAAGGCAACACATTTGAACGCTTATGTAAGTGCACCTACAAACTATGTCCTTCACTGAAAGCAGCAATTAAACTTCCTCAGATGTGAAACCATTAAGAGTCGTAATACTACAAGAAAACATTTAAATTTTAGTAATAATAAACAAAGTTATAATTTTAGGCTACGTGTCATGTTAGATCCCAGGAGCTCTGTCTCCTGTTTTAAAATGAGGAATGTGTTGCATCTTGTTCAGTTAAACTTTAGAATAAGTTTCATAAATATCAAAATCCTTGATGTTTTGTCTCATCTCATCATTTTTTCTCCACTGACCAGCTGATCGATGCAGATATGAACTATAATGTTCAAACACTAACTCTAACACTTTATTCTCCTTATAGTTGCAGACCAAGAGACATCCTGCGTTTTCGCGCCAATCAATATGTCTAGAAGTCCTTATGTTTTCAATTTCCTGGACGGATATGTGGATATAAAGGGAAAGGCATACACCAAAGGCAGTGAAGCTCAAATGAAGGCCCACATCGAGGAGACAAACGCTGATTGTGGATTGTATGATGCTCTCTGCAACAACTGTGAACACCTTCCTACCTATGTGCGTTACGGAGAGAAGATATCACTGCAGGTATGTGGCTGATTCAACACAGGACAACATTTTATATCACAACAGCAAGACACATTTCAATAAGTTCAATCAAAGACTGAAAATAAAGACGGACGTCGCGTCTCCACTTCCTTTCAATATCCAGAAAAAACTACAGAACATACAAATACTGCGATCTTAAACAATTGGAGCCAGAGTCAGCTGTCAATCACAGTGGTTCACTGCATTTTGATAGGATGTAATGATTAACTAGGGCTACGTTGTAGCACTTGCGGGCCCGAGCAGCCGCATGTTGAAGCCTGTTGCGGTCGGTGGAGAGAGCGATCGATGACCAAGCGCAAGTCTCCACGTTGCATGCGTTTTGCGCATTGCGTAAAGGATAAACTCTTCACTTCCTGCGTCCGTCACACGACGTTGATCCTTGCCTGCTAATTGCTCATTACGGTCCACTGTATCAAAGAGTGAACATTTTATGTAAATCAAATGATAGTTGTAAAACAAAGCTTACTTCTTGTTGCCAGTAGGTGGCGCCATCACTATTATTACGCACAGACATATAGATCTGTTCATGTAGGCGCTCTGATGTAGCGTGAGCAATTTTGTGTCAATTGGACAATGTTTCCACAACTTAATTTTCACACTGATCAGTAGGTGGCGCTATGACCCTGAACTAATATTCATACATGGAGCTGTTCAGATAACGAATTGTGATCATAGGTCAGTAGTTTGTAGCCGGTTGGATAATGCAAAGTGGATTAACAAAGTACTTCCTGTTTCATGGCGAATCAGTAGGTGGCGCTATGACACTGAGGAAATATTGACACATAGAGCTGTTCAGGCTTGGACTTTGATCATGTGACAGAAGTTTGGTAGTGATAGGACAATGCAGAGTGGAGTTATGACAACATCCTGTCACACGGTTTCAGGAAATGTCACAATTATGAAGATTAACCGAAGACTTGACTGAGCTCTATTGAGCTGTATATCGTAAAGCAGCCAGGAGCAGTTCATCAAAGTATAAAACATGTCACTTCCTGTTGCCATCTGGGACAGACCTCAGTTCTGTTTCTCTAAAGGATGCACATTGAGTTTAGTTCACCTACTGCTTATTGCTTGGATGTTCTGTGATAATTATGTTCTTAATTGTCCATAAGACCACATCGAATTATATTAATGATGATTTTTTTTATTTTTATAGTTCAACACGACTGGTGGAAAGACCATCACCAAACTACGCCCAGAGTCTGCCAGGATGTGGAAGTACGTGGAGAAAATGAATAAGTCACAATATAACGCTGCCTCCTCAGTCAACCCAGTTGGATTGACTTCTTTATGTCTTCTTGCTCTTTCCTTATGTGGTATAAGTTTTTAAAAATAAAAAATAAGTAAGTACTCTGGGTTCGGACTGTTTCTGTTGATAAGGTATGGATATGAGAAGAAACTATGTTGCTTCAAATAAATGAGCAAGATATTTAAGCACCGAGTGTCCACCAGGATCATTACAGCTATACATCAAAATACATATACAACTTGGTAAATGTTAACAAAAAAGCCAAGGTTGTTTAAAAATGGCAGCTTTCTATTTCTATTAAATATCTTCAGAGAGCATTAGTTTCACTTCCATCTTGAAATAACAACAGCAAACATAATTGTGCGTGTAAGCTTAATTCGAGTTGAAAACATAAATGCTGGATCATTTCATTTATATCTGGACCAATATTTAATGGCCACCCTCCTTCCAATAGTTTGGTGGAAAATCTGTTGAGTAGATTTTGCAAAATCTTGCAAACAAATAAAGACAAACAATGACAAACTTAGCAGAGAAAAAAACACAGGACACTGGGAAGCCACCAGGCAAAGTTTAATGAATTTATCTGCATTGTCAAACAGATCAAATCACACATTGGAATACTCCAAGAAACATGTAATAATATTCATTGCATCAACTGCAGTCATTCTATTTGACATGTTACATGTATGTGACAGTTTTTGTATTTCAAATCAATGCTCTGGTACAAATAGCAAAGCTTCTTTATGGTTTTTTGGGTTAAAGTGATCGACTTGCAGCAGAGGGGAAATGTTGGAATGCATTAAAACTGAAGTCAAAATACAAGCATTAAAAAAACCTATTGTCTTAGAATAAATAAACAGGGGCCTCTCAAAGATCTCTGAGCCACATGTCACGTGATGGGAGCGAGTTTCATCAGGTGGCTGAAGACTCACATGACACCAGGTTCTTCTGTGTTTTACATTTACACCAAGATGTTTTAGTTGAAACTTGTTCAGTGTCTCGTTTTTTTCTGACTTATTTAGGGAAAAAAGCAACATATGAAACACTTGTCTGGTCTAAAGCTCAGAGCACAGAGCCGTCTTCATCACGGTCACCATCCTCTTCAGAAGAGTGCGTTACTCCTCCACAGGCCGGATGCCCTTGGCCTCCTCCATCTTCCTCAGGGTCTCGTCCCATTGGGTGAACTGCTTGGACAGCAGGAACATCTGTCAATCACATTTCAAAAGGGTCAGTGGGGGGAGCTTTTGTCTGTAGCTGGTCAGAGGTCAGTGAGATGAGGTGTACATGTCTTTACAATGGCTGAAGGACACATGAGTTATCAATAACAGAAAAGAGTCAGACTGGTTTTACTGCTAAATGGATGATTTAAGCATTAAGGTATTGTGTCTTTTATCTCTGGAGACATGAGACAACAACACAAGTGTGTAACAATATGGAGTTTAACCTCCTACCATTTTGTTGTAGTCCTCAAAAAGCTTCTTTACTTCCAGCGACTGAACTTCAGTTTGGTCCTGTAAAAGATCCAGAGCAGTCAAATGAGAGAGAGACACACACACATACACACAAAGAGGTTGACGGAGAGAAAGAAAAGGTGGTTACCTGCTCTTTAATGTGAATCTGTGATAGACGCTGTAACTTGGTAGCGTGCTCTGGTACATCTGTGAACAACAGAAACACATGAGGGATGAGCCTCCAGTGCTGAGGAGGTTTGTCCCTGAGTCTCATGATGTCAGGTGAACTCACCTCTGATGTAGGTGCTGTCCAGCAGCGGCTGGAGGCTGCTGACCTGCTCCAGCAAAGCAGCCTGGGAGAGCAGGAAGTCCTCCTCTGTACACACAGCAGCGCCACAATGAGCCGGTGATAACTTACATAATGTATTATATCAACACAAATATTTACATGTAAAACGCAACACATTAACACACTAAATACACAATAAAAAAAGTTGTCTTTCATTTACCAGCGAGGATGAACTCCAGCTTCATAGCGTCAGGTACAGTGATGTGGTCCGTGAACTGGGGGTCCAGGTACTTCATGAGGTCCTCAACTGCACCACAACAACAAGGTTCTCAACTGCACCACAATCCAGACAAATCCAGCACCGACATTTTGAATTTTAAACTTGCGATTTCGAGCCCTTAAAATTTGTTATGTTCAGTGGGAAACATGAATGAAATTGGTTTATTTTACATTTTAATATTGTAGCCTTTCAATGTGTTGTCACATGCTCTTTGAGTATCTTGATGTATGACAATAAAAGGTAACACCCTGTTTTTGTGTACTCTATGTTGTCGGTACTGATCAGAATCGTTGTGTGACTCACTCTTCTTGTGCAGGATCTTCACTCGCTCTCTCTTGTTGGCTGTGTTCGTCAGACCTGCCTGGATCCGGGCCAGAGACTCCGCACACTGCAGAACAGACAGCATGCATCAGAATTATCACAAGACATCACAAAGGGTCGTGAAAAGTTGTGGAGCAACATTATAAGTGTCATTGGTAGCACTACACACCGAACACAGAGTAAACACACATGAGCCTAAACTCCAGTGAAACAGGGATGAAACAGCATTTTAGAAATTACTTTATTATTGAAACTCATTTTCTGTTGACTTTAGGAATAAAACAAACTGAAGGGGGACACTGTGGCACATTGTTCCATCCCTGGAAACTCATGTACCACAGAACAAATCCACATCAATGCCCCTTTGTCCTCATCATATGATGCTCTGATGAGACGCTGCTCTCAGGCTCAGGAGAAACATTCATAGCTCTGAAATATATAAACTATCATATTAATGCACAGTTAATAGTTTGACAATGAATTCTCCTGGAAACCAGTGGTCTCACTTTACTCCAGTTAGTGTACAATTTGCCTGAGATACAAATAAATCACACTTTACACCATCTGTACTTTACTTTTCAACCTCTTGTTACTGCTCAGACACACACAGACACACACTCACACTCTCACACTCACACTCTCACACACACACTCACACAGTGTTGATGTATCTAACACATCTACGTTGTCTTTCTGTAGCTAACGATCTCAAATGAAAAAGGGCGTTCGCTTCTTTCCAGTGACAGAGCTGTCGTTAGCCTGGCTAAGCTAGCAGCTAGCTAGCCTTCTCTCTCATTAAATGGCTGTGCACGGACCTTGGCGGGTTTCGAACTCTTGACTCTCCTCTCGCCATAGACTCGAGTCTCCAGCGTGTGAAGACGCGTCTCCAGATCGTCCGTCTCCATCATTTTATCCATTCTTCTCTCTGTCGAACAACTGAGCAGCAGGAAGACAACAGCTTCTTCTGAGCCCGAGCACGTCGCTGATTGGCTAAATTTCAGTTCCGGTTTGGTTGGGGTTGAGCTTGAAGCGTGTTGATTGGTTTAGGGAAGGTGTCAATATCAGCGGGTTCCTCCACCGGTGATGACGCACGACAAGTTTAGAAAAACATTTATTTATATTTCATTCATTTGCTCCTGAAGCTAAAGAAGAACATTTAAAACAATGGATTATATTAAAATGTGTTTATTCTGTAAAGCAGAAAAATAAACAGCTGAACATCTGAGTTTATTATCTATCTACTCCAGAAGGAAAACAAATAATAAACGTGGTCTTATAATAGAGAACAAAAAACTGGATTATGTTATTCAATAACAGTAATTTTGCACAAATTTACATTTCTAAAAAGCAACCAACACTCGTTTATTTGAAAGAACTGTCGATCATCACAGACTCATTGAAATTGATAAATTCTAATATTTGATTTAATACTTTTGCACTTTTATTTTTCTACCTTACTCAGTTAACAAGTCTCTGAACTCTCTTTTTTTATTGAAAAGGACGATGCTTGCATGATTTGTATTTTGCAACAATAATAAGAATGAAAACAAGATGACAAAGACTGTGGAACTAAAGGAGAACAGACATATTAGTATGATTGTATTTAGTCACATTTTTATTATTATTTTATATAACTTAATTTGTGCATACAGTGCCTTGTTATTTGTTTTTCATCGTATTTCTATAACCTTGCACAGCAACAAGTCTCCGTCCTGAACTCTGACAAACATGACAAACTGTGGAACTAAAAGAGAACACACTTATTACAAACAAAGTATGATTCAATATGTTTATATATTTATTCATATATAGATGTTTTTATTATTATTGTATTATTTGTATTCATAAATACTGGCGGGTGAACCGTGTTCATTCCGTCGCTAGGGGTCGTTGTTTCGCGGGGAGCGCGGGTTCTCAGCAGTGGAATGACAACATCGCCAGTCGCGGGCCTTCTTCCCTCCGAGCTGCCCGGAAAACATCCACCGAAAGTAAGTGTTCCCCTCCGGCTCCAGCGCCGCGGGGCCCCGGTGTGTCCCCCTCCACCGTCCCGCCACAGGACGGACCCCCTCGGATCCGTCCTCCACGTCCCCTCGCTGTGTGTCCACCGGCTGAGCTAGCTCACCTAGCCCCGGAGCTAACCTGCTTCCCAGCTGCGTAGTTTGACAGCTTGTTGTTGTGAATCACTTCCTTCCGCTCTTCTAATAACGTGGTAATAACCCCCCTGATGAAGTGAATACCACCTGAGCTGCCCCCCACGCAACACGCACTCCCTCCGGAGCCGTGCTAGCTGCTGCTGCACCGCCTGGTTCACGTTGTGTAGCTGAGAGTTTGCCTAACTGCCTGTTTCTCTGTGTTGTTGTGTAGGAGGCAGGTGTCCCAGTCCTCCCAGCGTCTGGACAACTGGGTCTGCATGAGCCACTGGGAGCAGGAGCATCATGGCAGATGACAAGGACGTGCTGAGGGACGTGTGGTTCGGCCGGATCCCCGCCTGCTTCACCCTGAACCAGGACGAGGTCACCGAGAGAGAGGCCGAGCCCTACTATGTGAGTCCTGGTTCAGCCACTAAATCCACTCATTAGCTCCTCAGCACTATGGAGGAGGGGGGGTGAAGTGCTTCTGCAGTGTCAGGGGTAAACAGAGTCCCAGCAAAATCCAATATAATTTAAGTGACTGATGCCTCAAACGTTATAAAAACAAAAGAATCAAACACAGCATGTCTCCATCTGCTCCTGTGGCTTCATCCGAGTGTCCACAAGCCCCGACGTTCACATTCGACTGGGAACAAGGTCTTTGCTCATTTAGCCCAAAAGTTCTTTGTGAGGACTGGGGCCTTTTTAGAGCAGCAGGAGTCAAGACGTGACAAAACACACTCAGCTGCAGCAAATCACAAGTTGTTGTCAGGAGAAATTCCAGAGAAGGTCCCCAGCAACTGATTAGGACTTAGGTTTGTTCTCACATCTTATCTGGAGTTCAGTGCATGTTTGAAAGCAACTTGCAGCTCAAAGGAAACTGGTGCCACAAGTTTCTGTCCTACAACTTTTTATTCTGCTCAGTGTCACGTAGCTTGGTGACGACATAAAACCTCAACAGGTGCCGAACAGGCCGGTGTGGGATGTGTTCCTAAAGATTAAGTTTCACCTTTGTAACGTGAGGGAACTTTTCTCTCTCGTTGTTTTGTTTTCCAGATCTGTAGATTAAGATCTGCTAGCAAACAAAGAAACAGAAGTTGCACCTACAGTAGTGAAGTAAAATTTTAGGCTCAAATGGCGGCACAGGACCAGACTGCAGTGTTTTAATGTCTCCTTTCTCTCTCCCAGCTGCTGCTGCCCAGGGTGAGCTACCTGACGCTGGTCACAGACAAAGTGAAGAAACACTTCCTCAAAGTGATGAAGACCGAGGACGTGGAGGAGATGTGGTGCGAGTCTGAAGGAACGCCACTGAAATGGTGAGAGGACGTTGACCAGTCTCTTTTCAAAACCAGTTTCTTGAAACTTTAAATCCTGTCTTCCTCGTCCCTGCACCTTGTTTTGCTGCCTTGAGCAAACACCTCTCGCCCAGTCAGAGCTGTAACAGCCTGTTCACACCCTCTGCAACTGTAGAGAGACGCTCTATGAGTCAGTTCACCCTCAGCCAGCAGCTTCAGCAGTGACTACAGGGGCCTTGGTTCTCATCTCGCCCTCTTGCAGACGGTCAGGCACAAAGTTCAGTCACCAGGGGGCAGTGTTGCAACAGACAAGGAAGAGCCAACGTCCCAATTAAACCTAGTAGAGAAGATAAACAGAGAAACATTTGAAAATATCTAAATGATTGCAAGCTTCAGATCCTCAAATATGAAGTTCTGTAGCTTTTCTTTTTCTCAATGAATATTATGTGTGACCGCACAATAGAAAACATACAATAAAACAATAAAATACACAGAATGTGACAAATATAACTAGACATACAGGGACAGACAAAGAATACTGAAGTATAAAGACTTTTCATTATCATTCAGATACTGTGAGAATAACATCATCTGATTTTAAAGAGCTGTATTGCATTTACTTGTTTTTCTAAATAACAAAATCATTGTCTTACTTCGTGTGATTAGTTTTGTGCTAACTCGTTAATTCAGTTAAACAGAACAGATTATTTTTTTCTTAAGTGAATGCAATATGCTCGTCTAGGTTTTAAAGAACAGTTGAGGAGTGAAACTTTTAAATCACTCCTTTGCTTAGCATCTAGTGAAGGACATTAAACACAGTGGGAGCCGCAGGTCTGATGTTGAGCTGAATGAAAATGTTTACACTAGTAACATCTTTCCTTTTTATGTTTCCTTGGTTGCAGGCACTATCCAATTGGAGTTCTCTTTGACCTCCACGCCTCCAACACGGTCTTACCCTGGAACATCACTGTGCACTTTAAAGTAAGTGTGAATGTGTGTGCAGGCACAGGGGAAACCATTTCTTTCACTATTTAATTGTATCTATACCAATCCTTGTTTAGCTTTTTAGTCTCTTAAAACATATTTTATTATAAACCAGCGTCCATCCAGTTGAGTTTTTCAGTACCACGTACACTGGTCATGTGTTGCAAACAGGAAGTAGATGGTAAAAAGTAAGGGCAGGGATCTCTTAGATGAGGTGAAACTTTGGAAGTCGATTCATGTGATGAACAAGAGCCAATAAGGAAGAGAACGTCTGCGTCATAGTTTACAAAAGTCTCTGTTTATAAAACACAACCTGAAGGTTTCAAACTAAAAGGAGGCCAGCGTTTACAAAAGTGTGTTTGAAGGGACGGCAGATAAACAACAACAAAGTTGGGATTAGTACATTACATTACATTTCATTTAGGTGATGCTTTTACGCTTTTATCCAAAGCGACTTACAATAAGTGCATAAAACCCCAAGGGTAGTACCTTTTGAAACATTTATTTAATATACTCGGACCCCTTTGTTCTGGAGTGCTTCTGCTTCTTTGTGTTAAAAATACATGCGTGGATGGATAACGCAGCTTCAAATAAAATGCAATTATGGGGAATGTGTGTCAGAATTTTCCAGATCGCGACCTCCTCCACTGTCCGTCCAACTCTGTGATCGAGGCTCACTTCATGTCCGGCATCAAGGAGGCCGACGCCCTCAAGCACAAGAGCCAAGTTGTTAACGACATGCAGAAGAAAGACCACAAACAGCTGTGGATGGGTCTGCAGAACGGTGAGACACACACACACACACACACACACACACACACACACCCTGCATGTGGTGTGAGATTCTTCAGAACGCTGCAGCTCAAGTTGATGAAACGCGGGTTCAATAAACACCTCGTCCACCAGTGATCTGCTTCCTGCTGCGTCTGAAACAAATACTTCACCGTGTCTTCATCTACTATCGTAGTCGTGATAGATTTTTCTTTATTAGCAGATGTTAGCAGGTAATAACTTTCATCTTAACTTTATCACCCTTTTATTCTCTAAAAGCTGAAATATGATTCAAATTCAAATATATATATATATATATATCAACAAGTTATAAATAAGGTTGCACCAACTGTTTGATAAATACAATCAGTTGATTAGTCATTTAATCAAATGTCAAAATCCAAAAAAACATTTCTGAAACACCAAGTTTCTAACGTTGTAAACTATCAATAGTTTCATGATATCAAATTGAAAGTCCTCACACTCGAGAAGCTGCAGCCTGCAGATGATGCAATGAACTGTTTGGATAAAAAGCTCAGGGTGTGGTTCATGTTGTTTTTCTCTGGTAATGACTGTAGCTCCATTTATACTGGAACGGAGGAGTTTGACTTACCTATTAAACATGAAAGTGAGAGATGAAACTTTGCCCAAAGCATAACTTTCACATCCAAAAGGGACCAGAAACACAGAGAGAGAGAGAGAAACAGAGGTTGTTCAAAGTTTCCTCCAGGAGAGAAAACCACATCTTCAGAGGGTCTGTGAGAAAGTGAGAGGTGAGGGGAGGGGCAGGGTTTGAAACAAGCACATGGAGGGGGAATCATTTCTGATGATGAGACGTCAGCCTACAACCAGAAGATCGAAGCTGTGTTGATATTAAGCTCCTGATCTGCAGTGTGCTATAACTTAAAGTGTCAGGAAGCTAAATCACTACCACTATATGGACAGTTGTACCATAACTCATGTTTCCCTTGTAGTTAACGATCCAGTACATCTCATTTCTCACAAACCCACTTTCTCACCTGCTGCTGCTCACCCGGACGTGTCAGGAATTAATATATTAAAACATTATTGCCTTAAAAGTCATATCTTTTGCGTTTTCTATGCACTGAGTGGAAAATGAAGTCCCAAGATATGATTATTATGATATAATTACGTACGTGTTTGTGTTATCACAGATAAGTTTGACCAGTTCTGGGCCATGAACAGGAAGCTGATGGAATATCCCACCGAGGACGGAGGCTTCAGATACATCCCCTTCAGGATATACCTGGTAACTACACCTGCAGAACTTTAACAGGCTTCTTCTCCCGTCCAGGTCGGCCTCATGAGCCACTTCAGCCACTTACATGTCTGGAATATTTCAGAAGAATGTCTGAAAGCAGCTTTAGAGTTGAAGTAGATGTTGAGTCTCTGCCCTGTCAGCCCAGTAGATGGAGCCAGACGGCAACTTAAAACCCTCCATGTCTGTCTGATGTTGCTTCAACAGGGAAATCACCTCCAACCAGACAGGTTCTGATAAACTAGTTCTTTCTGCACTTTATTTAGAGCCTCGTGCTTCCTGCAAAACACCAAAAGAGTTTAAAAAAACAAACAGCTAATCCCCTTAGTTCAGTTTAAAACCCAGACAGGGTGAACTTGACTTCCCCTCTGGCACTCGCACATTTGCAGGAAGCTCTTTACAACATCTTGTTACCGGTCAATCTTTCATATTGAGCAACCGAAGGCCCTCAGGACACTCATCACTAAAATAACCAACAAGGCTCTCTTGTTTAATCTCAGTTTGGAAACCAGAACAAAAAGCTACGAAGCATTCATGCCTGACATTATACCGCTCTTCTTCAAACCACATGAGTAAGTGTCTGATAGTCAGTCAGTCTCTTTTCTGAGCTAATACACATTAGTGTGCACGCAGTGACAGCCACAGATTAACTGGATCTGGATCTCAAACCTGTGTATCCAGTCATTTTAAATGTGACTTAATGTTTAAGTGTTAAAAGAAACTGAACTTCTGTGGGTCTGTTTGTGAGTTCACTGATTCACAGATGCACAGATGTGACGTGTGATAGGAGAACCAGACTCTGTATCAGAAAAGGCCAGTGTTGCGTATCCCTCTGTGCTTTTTGGATGTTATTCATTTGTTCCCGTTCATTTGATATCCATGACCGTCTGCGGTTGTTTTGGTGCAATTCCACTGAAGCAGGTTTAGCTGGTGGGCGAGCTGGAGGGTTGAGTGTGAGATGAGGAGGCGACGGCAGACAAGCGGCCTCACGTCGGGTGTTTCCGTCAAACCGCTGCAGCTTTGCCCTGACTCAGGTGAAAATTCCCTTTTGGTTGATTACAAAAAAAGGAAAAGAAATAAGAGAGGATGAATAAGCGGCTGGAAAACATTAGCGCGCTGCGAGCCAGACGGCGGGGCAACACAGGCAAGTGCTGGGGTTCAGCTCAGGAAAAGATGGGAGTGTGGAGATTTAATTGGACAACCTCCAGGGTACTGACCCGCTCTGGAATCACACAACATGACTGAAGAAGTTAATTTAATATCATACAATGTTTAGAAGCAGTGTAATTAAATGCAATTTAACTCCTTCTAATCTCGCTGGACACTAAAGAGTCGCATCCAGGGCAGTTAGGCAAATGAAGATTTGGAAAACATCTGGATCTTTGCAACAAAAACATGTTGACAGTCTGCTTTGAGTTGAATGTGCGTGCTAAGCCTTGATCTCAAATCACAACAAACAGAAAGGCCCCTCGCTGTCACCGAGTCCTGTAAAGACATTAAACTTTAGAGCCTGTCAGGACGTGTTAGGAGAAAATCACGTAAGTAAAAGGAGCAGCAAACGGGACAGAAAATAGATTTGGCCTCGAAAGATTTGAGTCATGTTTTGAAGCAGAACAAGATTTGTAGATGTTGAGAACAGGATTTAACTTACTAAACCATATTGTTCCATAATCATATCTCTTGTGACGGCTGGTAATTCCCCCCTGCGATGATTTATCATTGAGTATGCAGAGTTTCTAATACGAGCCGCCGCTCTCCACATATGGCTGCATTTACATTTCTCCACAACAGCGAGGGTGGAGGAGCCGCTGTCTGTCACTGTCAGCCCGGACTGGTTCTGTGCCTGAAATTCACAAACCTCATGAATGCTTTGGGTTTTTACTTTCACATCCTCGGCGTGTAAATAAACCATTTTACACTTCTACAAAAACATTCTTGTGTTTGGCTATAAAACATAAGTCTTTAAAGTGGCCGACCGAAACATGCAGGCCGACCGACGGGGCCCGCCCTCTCAGACGTGCACTTGTTGCAGCTATAAAACCATGTAAGTGCTGGCGGGGACAGGAGACCCAGCTCCGACTGGTTTGGAGCCTCTTTCGTGGCCAGATTGCAAGTTTCCACGGTCGTTTATGAGCCGAGTTGGTTTTGTGACAGTCCGAGCATCAAAGCCCTGGAAAGGCTGGAAGAAAATGAGCATGAATTCTGAAAGGTCTGGGTTGTTTCGGAGATGTTGTGGTTTTTATCGTACAAACTGCTAAATCTTTACAAGCAGAGGAGGCTCGGAGAGTCTGGAGAGGAGCCGAGGCTCAATCTGCTCGGGATCATCTTAAAAATACCTGGAGTGGCCTTGTTGGAGTTCTGCCCATCAAGGGATTTGTTTACCACCTGTCTGATTGTTCCACCGCTCGTGTTTCTTGTTTAGTTAACATTTAACGTTATGAGTAATATTACCGATATAATGGCCATTAACAAAAGAAAACAGCCGAGCTTGAGTTCTGTGAAAGTCGAGTTGCGTAGTGACGCTGCGCAGATTATCTGGACGGCTCAGAGGAAGATCCAGTGAGTTGTTGTGTAACAAGACCCAACACGACGCGACAAAACCCACAAAGAGAAGAAGACGAGGAGATCGTGAAGAAACGCTGCAGAAATGTTGGAAAGAACAAAGTGGTTTGGCACTCAGAAGTCCCCGTGGATGACTTAGCAGGAGACTGTCTAATACAGAGGAACACACACCCCTATCCTACACACACACACACACGCACACACACACACATAGTCCTTCAAAGCCAGATTGTGGTCTTTAGTGTAAATAACATGTGCTGTGTTTGATGCAGACAGAATTAATGACAACACTCAGTCCAAATAACAGAGGGCTCATTTCCGTCTGGCCTGCGCTCCGTATGGAGACGAGGACACCTCATGGGCATGGACGACACATTTCTGTGTGTGTGTGTGTGTTTGTGTGTGTATGTGTATGTGCGTGGCTGCCCCATATCCTGAAGGACTAAAATAGTCAGTCCACCTTTCTGTCCTTGTCATAAATCTGAGATAATCATTCTGGTTTATGTACCTGGAAAGTTTAATTTGTCTTTATTCAGTTTTTTTGATCTGTGACTTTATGAACATTCTTTCCTGGGTTGTGTGTTAGTCTGCGTTTGTCTGTTAGTTAGCAGGATAACACAAAAGCTACCACACAATATCCCATGGAACTTGGTGGGAGGATGTGGTCTGGTTTTTTGTGCGGATCCGGAGAAGGGGGCAGATCCAGGAATTGTTCAGAGGGCTGATATTTATGTGAAATTTGGTGCAGATCTAATTTAAATGTGGTTTCATGAGGAGACTGTTGGGCCTCTTATTTTAATATGTATTATTTAGATAAAGGTTATGAATGCACATGTATCCACGTATAAACTTTGTATGTGGATACACTGCTCAAAGAACAAAAGAGTTTTGTTCAGTGTACCAACACCATATGTGTTCGCATGGATTCTCTGTCACTCGTTTCATGTGTTTGTCTTTGTCAGTTCAATTGCTTCCACTTGAGCCCTTTGCCCGTGTGTTATTATTGTGTGTGTCTGTGCACGGGCCTGCCGCGCCCTCGGCTCCGGCCAGCGGGGGGGGCTTTGTTTGGCTGCCAGTGCATCTCGCTGCGCGGAAAGTGAAAATTACTGTCCTGCCTTTAAAGACCTCTTACAGTGTTGCTCGACAGGTAGACCTCTCTGTTCCCGCTCTGTGACTCAGTGCTTACTCACTAGCCCCCGATGCAGGAGCAGTCGGTTCACCTCCACCCACCTCCACCCACCTCCGTGTGGTGGTGCCGGAGCAGCGGCCGGGCTTCGAAGAATGCAGGTTTATTGCCTCCGAGATATCTTGTAATGGCTGACTGAGACGAGGGGGAGGTGGTGACTACACAGACAATTACAAAACATGGGAATGCTGGAAACAGTTGTGCGTAATCCTGCCAGAGGCAACAGGTGATATGCCTATTAAGAGGTGGGCTCATTTACAGTAAATTAGAGGTTTCTACTAGAAACTTGACTCAGTTACAAAGATGTTATGGTCCGTCACTTCTGCTGAGGAGGTTTGTTTACATGTCTGTGGTTTATTTGGTTATTGTGTTACAGAGTAAGCTCATCTTAAATATAGAAACTAGTGGTATCACTCACTGGACCTATTTTATCAGCTTTGATATATCTACCCATGAAGCTTATGAATATATACTTTAAAAAAAATTGAATCTCAGAGGACAAACCTCCACGAGGCCCAACAATCTGCACCAGATTACACACACTCCTAGATATCAGTCCCCTAAATGTGCCTGTTTTCATCAAGATCCACGAATCATGAGAAAAATTACTGTCTCAATTCGTTAAAGAAGTGGTCCTCTGATCTGGATCCACACACCCCTCCCATGAGTCCACTGGTTTAAAATGAAATCAGGAAATGACTCTACTTCTCACTTTATAACGTCGGTAAACATTAAGGAGTTTATGTCTCA
The DNA here is from genome assembly GCA_038501795.1 of Pseudopleuronectes americanus. Classification (NCBI taxonomy): domain Eukaryota; kingdom Metazoa; phylum Chordata; class Actinopteri; order Pleuronectiformes; family Pleuronectidae; genus Pseudopleuronectes; species Pseudopleuronectes americanus. Next base: position 1,432,091 of record CM076722.1, read on the forward strand.
GTCTCTGGTTTCAAGTCTTCTTCAACACAGCTGATGTTCATTTAGTGAATTATGATCATTTAGAGTCAAATAGACCATAAAACCAAGATGGCGCTGGAGAAAATACCAAACACGAGGCTTCAGAATGGTGTCGCAAAGTGCGTTGACACTGGAAACTAGAAGGTGTTAGAAGAGGCAGCATCTCAGACCCTCGCTCTTATCATAACAGGTAACTTCAGGAGTTGATGGTGATCAGACAGGCATTGTGTGAAGTGACGTGGAGGTGAAGGAGAATATGGAGACGTCTGAACGGTGAAGTTCTGAACAACAGCTCAACCTTACGTGAGCTAAATGATTTATAATTTAATTCAATGTTCCTCGATGGAGTCTCTCCTCCACAGGTGTGCGTTTCGTTTCCTGAGAAAATGAGGTTGGAATTTTAATTTAGGAATGATTGATCAGGGAGTACAGTGGAAAACGCTTTCTCTGACCCCTCTCCATTCTCGGAAACTCCTGTTGATTGACAGTGCTGCACCCCCCCTCCCCCCCTGTCCATTGTTTTACCATCAATTAGACGGATTGAACCCCCCCCGTCAATTAGGCAGCGTCTTGAGTTCCTCTGGGCTTTTCAGTCGGAGAGCGCGAGCCGTCTCTCTTCACCTGAATCCTAAAGCCGCTCTCTTTGTGTCGCCATGTGCTGCTGTGCCAGCTAAGGTGTCGCAGCGGCTGAAAAGAAAAGTGTCTCCATCCAAACAGTATCACGCTTCTCTCCCCAGGGATCAATATCCCCTTCTTTGTGTGCTGAGCGGCTCAATTATTCATGGCCAGGTATTAAAAAATGCAAAGAAGTAGGTGTCACTTAGTGGCACACTCTCTCTGCTCTGGCTCCCGGTGATGATCCTGCACGGAACGCTGTGCTTCCTGTCAGTGACTCAGTCTTTCTGAGTAACCTGAGCAGCGGCTTCACGCCTCCACCCGCACCTTCCTCTCGTTTGTTCACGCCTGGCCCTGTGGTGTGTAGTTACCGCTCGGCCACTCGATCCCTGTCCTTGCCGGTTTCCTTTTCACAGCCTCCTGATTAGAACCTATTGTGTGTCAGACCCTCCGTTTGACACCTCAGGTTGGGTATCGGCCTGCGCCAAAGTTTCCTCCGAGGCCACAGTTTCTCCCTCTGCTGCTGCCTGGGCCAGACATTTCTATTTTTAATAATTTGAATCCAGCCGAGCTCATCATTACGGCTTTTTGTGGCTATTCATGGAATGGAATTCTAAAAGATTTGTTTAAATCGATTGATACGATTAAATGGACAAACTTCTCTTGACTAGTTAATCATTTAAAGAAAATGTATTTAAGTTTTGTGTTAGAAACCAATTTGATTATTTGAGTTTATGTGTGATCTTTGTGCCATCTTGTGATATAGGGATAGAATATTGAAAAAAGAAAAAAAAATCAAATTTACGAAGTTTATGAGAAATCCGGAGAAATCTGCTTTTTGTTTGAATATTTATTTTAAACAAGTTATAGATTATTATAATTCTTTAAATTGTGTCAGTATCTGATAATATTGATCAAACCACATTATTCAGCTGTAATTCTGACCAAATTCAAATAAAGCATCAGAGTTTGTACTCCAGTCAAATGTTGACAAACACATTTTCAGTCCCAGAACTAATTAGTCAAATTAGCGTGTGTACTACTGAACAGAAAGGTGCTTGATTAACTGATGGGCCAACATAAGTCAGCGCCTGACAGCAGCCCCCCCCCCGCCGCTGCCCTGAGGACACGGGTCACATGGTAACTAGAACCACTGAATTTTTAATTCGGCAAAGTGATAGTGAGACATTTGACATTTACAAAATAACACACCTGCTGTCATACAGGAGTCAGATCAGTGACTGGATTTACAGGAGCACAGTGTAAAGTGTGTCGAACACATGGAAGCAGTTTGGTGGATATGACACGTTGTAATTGTGTAACAGGTCAAGAGGCGTTTCTGGCACAGCGCTCAGAACCCACAACAAGACGAGTCACTTATTATAATTTCAAACCGGAAGTCTGGACATTTTCCCCAAGTTTTTCTGCAGGGTTGTTTGTCTGAACGTACATGTTTGAGTCAGTCAATGTTTCTGGAACTATTCCCACCAGCCTCCATGTGAAATGCTCAGGAAATGTCTGTGTGAGTCCATATGAGAATTTCCTGGAACTTCACAGTTGATGACGTTTCAAAACAAAAATGATTTACCAGCAGAATTTATACTTCAGGTCCTGGTGCTCCACCCAGGCTCCGCCCCTCGCCTGAATCTCCCCAAAACGTGAACGAGTCTGAACCGGAAAATCTCCTGCACTCTGGAAATATCTGGACTCAATTTGCTGGAGTTTGTGTCTGAATACAGTTATAGTTGAATCGATATTTACTCATTTACAAGTTTATAAACCAGCTTTGTTTAAAATGGGATTCAAATTCTATTTTGACAAGAAATTGTATTAATCCGACTAAGATCATTACAAATGAGTATGATGATGAGATGAAGGACTGAAAACTGCTGCTCAAGATGTGTTTGATCTTCTACCAGTTGTCATCGTCTCCATTCGAGTCCCGCTGCTCAGGCTGGTGCTCGTCTGTCCGGGTCACCAGACCCTCCGTCCCCTCGAGTCAAAGTCCAGCTCCAGCTCTGGATTCAGCGGCTGGTGATTTATCACCTTGCTTCCCGAACATCTCACTCATGGAATGTTGTGGCTTCAGATTCAATCACTACAGAGACAGTCATGGGGATGTTTGCTGCGTACGTCACATTTGTTTAGCTGTTCGTCATTTAGCGGTCACTAGTAGTCGGCAGCAGGACACGATGTCAGATCCCAGTGATAAGTAGCTGATGAGGAGGTCCCCTCGTCAGGACCTCGTCATTGCAACACTGTGAAACCACCACTGAGACCTCCAGCCTCTCTGCAGAGGAATCAAAGGGCAAGAGGGAATTTCTACTCCAGGGAACAAAAGAAAATGTTCTCATAATATTAAGAGTCACTCTTCTCTCCATTCCAGAAGCTCGGGGAGACACAGAGGATTTCAGGGCTGGGTGGAAGCTATTTCTGTATTTCTGCCGAATACTCACCCAAGCAGAAGTTAATGACTTCCAGACTGATTCTATCAGTTAAACATGTCAGCGTCACTTGTAACATCTGTAGAAATGTTGCAGATTGCTAAACATCCCATTCTGAGCGGTCAGGCTCCACATTCCCACCAACAGGCTGCTCATTGACAGGATTTACATGCACCCTAGTGGTGAGTCTCCCTGCTGTCTCCTCCCAGTGGGCGCTGCTCGTCACCTTCACATTTCCCGTCATGTTACCTTATTTGAAACAGTCCCAGATGCAGGACTTTTTGGTTTTCTTTTTTCCCGCAATTCCTTGTATGATGAATAAAATATTGAAAATCTGTAACGGTTCCTTATGTTTACCAGATGGAAATTCAGGGGGTTTTGCTTCAAGAGCGTTAAGAATTTAAAAATGTTGAAATCTCATCTTGGTTTGATATGAACAAAGATTGGTGAGTTGCTCTGTCTTATCAAGTACAGTTATTAGAGGATAAGTTCTGATCACTGCTTATTATGGCTGTGAGATAATGTCACCTGGGGTTCTGGCGTTCAGCTCCTCGGGATGTCATGATAAGTTCGGGTTCCAATTGCAAGTTTGAAACCAGCTCAAGTCTGTTTAAATGTTCTATTTTATACTATTTTATTTAAATTTGGTTTTATTGGTTGTAAATAATTTGTTTAGTCCTTCATCTTAATTGGCAGGTTGTTAACACGAGCCGCTGTTTCACAGTTTGAAGACATTTGTTGTTTAAATCAGCTTTTTTACACCTAACAGACAAACTCTGGTCCTGAGCCCTCACACTGTAACATGTCCCCGCACACAGACCTTACTTCACTGGATGCAGAACGTTTGAATAGGTTACATTTTTTGCTGTTGTTGATAATTTCGTTTTCTTGATTTGTTTCAGACGATGAGCGATCGGCCGTTCGTCCAGAGACTGTTTCGCCCCGTTTCACCTGAAGGCAACGTGCACACGCTTGGCAACTTGCTCAAAGAAATGTATCCAGCTGCTATACCAAATGAAGGTAAGACACACACACACACACACACACACACACACACACACACACACATTTTTGGATAGTGAACAACATAAGAAATCCCCGACAATATTAAGAATAAAAAGCAAATAGAACAAACAACTGTAAGTCACTAGTCTCGTGTTTTAACTCTGACTTTCAAAAACTAACCAACCAATGCAAATTAAACAAAGACTAATAATCTTGTGGATGATTAAACTAAACAGGATTAGCTGTATAAATTAACAAGCAACAGTTCCTCATAAAAACATGATCATTTATATTCTCGTGCAGCAGAAAACAACACACAAGTCTTCCATCAGCTAAATCACATACATCTATCAAATCTCTCTGTAACTTTTCACGTGTGTGTAAATATCAAACAGTAGATTTAACGTAGAAGCCGTCAAAGTGTTGTTGCTGCTGTGGCATAAGAGAGGGAGTGAAAAGAGAGAGAGAGAGAGAGAGAGAGAGAGGGAGCGAGCGAGCGGCAGTCTAAACAGCGTCTGCAGAGGAGGAGAGAGGAAGTAGATAAGGAGACAATAGTGTGTTAGGACAGACGACCCACAGGAGACTCACCTGCACAGACAAGACAGAACCATTACCCCCCCCCCAACCCCCCCCACCTCCGTCTACCTGCCGACCTGTCTGTCCAACAGTCCCTCTCATGTTGTCACCATGGTGATGCCGACACCCTCACACTCAGTTTCATATAATCCGTTGGTTCTTTGAAATCTAATTCAAAACAAAAAGTCAGAGTGCACACAATGTTCTAAAAGCATATTTTTTTAATGTACATTTTTATTGCATAGAAGAAATTAGATTTTGTGAAACTGTGACTGAAAAGAAGCAGCTGCGTAAAACTTTAAAAACAGGCCGGAGATAACGCTGACCCTACCACACATGTTCTAGACATGCTACTAATTTGCTCTGGTGACGTTGAGTGATTATGTGAGATTTTCCTTAAAAATAACTTTCCCTCCACTGGGAGAACTCAGAATCGCTCTCTTGCAGAACTTCTTGCACAGTTTGTACATTTGAAACCCTTCCTCTGCTCTTTGGCTTGAGGCAGCGTGAAATCCAGCCGTCACCTGACATCTCCGAACAACCTCAGCTGCCAAGTGCAATGATGTTATTGAGGGATTCGACTGCCACATGTTTTCTATTCATCTAATTTGTTCTGTAGTTTTTGGCCAGTTTTGAGCATTTGTTTAATAAGTGCGTGACTGATGTGGAGATCTCTGCTTCCTCTTTTCCTTTTTCTTTCTGCCTCGACAGTTCCCCGATCTAAGACAATATTTCTTTCCTTTGATCGTCTATCTCTCTCTCAGGTGTAGTCTTCAACCTTTTCCCTGTCTGCCGTAGACGTCTTTCATGTCTTTGACGCTAAGTCTCTGCTTCTCTCCGCTCTCCTCCCTCCCAGGGGAGGCTGCCAGCCTGCCTGGCGGATCAAGGTGAAAGTGGCCCTTTTGTCTCCTGTCGTTTGTTTGGTTTCCACCTCTTCCTCGGCTGGTAGATGAGTCGGGTGATAGCCGGGGATTATGGCGGCGTGTTTGGCTTAGAGAGACCGGGACGTGTGTTCGGGGACGGGGGCGGGGCAGTGGTGGGGCTGGAAGGGGGTTTGCTGGTAGCATTGTTCCACGAGTTCAGAGGACTTTTCTTTTCTGTCGGGACCCTAACATATAACAAAAAGAAAATCTGGGGTGCTCCGCGTCTCTGATCTTTCAAACATCAAATAATACGGTGTTTCAAACAGTCTCCTGCTCTGTTATGTCTGCGGGGAGGATTGGTGTTGACCCCGCTGGGACCCAGAAACCAGTCGCAGCAAACAAACTGGGGGTGGCTCGAGTTAGGAAGGAACAAAGACGGGGATTCCCACATCATGCTCATGCCGCGGCCGAGGAGTCTGTGTTTCCGTCGGCCCGATGTTCCCCCTCAGAACTCGGAACATGTTTCTGTGAGCAGCGGTCAGCAGTGACTGGTTGTGTGTTTCTTTTATCCAGGTGTGTTATTGAGCAAGGCCTTGGCAGGAATCTGTCGGATGCAGCCCACACATGACACACGACGCATGACACAGCGTTACAGACAGTTCTCATCAAGCGAGCTTCTTTTTCCACATATTTATCGGAGGTGAACCTTATTACGAAACACCCACATTGATTATTGTCTGTGAACTATCTGAGGAAACCCCCCGCCTCTCTCGCCCCCACAACCCCACCCGGACCCCTCCCTCCCTCCCTCGTCCTTCTACCCCGTCTCAGTCACATCTGTGGTACAGCCCACTCACTATTGGCAGGCTCCCCCTCCCAGGCTGCGTGAGGAGCCGAACGGGTCGGCTCACTTCAGAGGCTCAGGGGGGGGGTGTGCATGTTTCAGTGGTGGTTTTGATACAGCAGATAGTGGGTAATGGGTCATGTGCGCGGGCGTGTGAGATGTGCACCAGACAGGGGAATTCAGATCTTTCTCTTATTGTGTCCGTGCAGCTTTACTGTAAAGTGGCTGCAGATGTTTTGGTGGAATTCAGGAGGACGTGTGAGATCTTATCTTAAAAATAAACACGGGTTACGATCACTGATATTAATCATCATGTAGTTTTGGTTCGATTAGAAACATCTTAGAAGCCATTCAGCATGTTGTTGTTACTAATGTCAAAACACTGTGAACATCACACAATGCTGGTCAGATTATGAAAAAGTCCCGGCTATCAACAATATACAGAAGTTTACATGCACTTTTCAACCAGTAGAAACAAAAGTGTGGCGGATGTGTTTCTAAAATGATTTTGTTACTAATCTGCTTGAATCTCTAAAGTCGTTTTGAGACATGAACTCCAGAAAATGTGCAGGAAATTGGGTTCAGACGTTTCAGAGACGTTTTCTTTCACATGTGAAGCAGCAGCAGGTTGTCGGGTCCCGACTCGTTCCAACGGGAACATGTGGGGAGCATCCAGGCGAGGGGCGGAGCCTGTAGAGCAGCAGACGTGTAAACGCTGCTGTGGAAGATCAGTGTTGTTGTTTACAGCTCATCCTCTCATCTTCATCAGCGTCTTCTACATGTACGGCTCCTCTTCTTCATCTTCATGTTAGAAACGTCACTATGACATTTTGGAGCTGGCAGAAAAAGTTTAAGGAAAACATCTGAAAGCAGCTGAACACTGACAGAAAGAGAGTGTGATTATTATTTATTTCCCACCAGGTGAAATGTTAGCTTGGACGATCAATAGAAGTGTTATTTAAAAAAGCCTCTTATCTTTGGCTGTGAGAAATTGTATTTGTCATTTTTCACAATCTTGACATGTTTCAGACTAAATAACTCCCTGATTCATTGAGAACAAGCTCATTCAGGAGAGAACCAGGCGTAGTCCGTCAGCAGCTGGTTACCAGTCAGTGTGACCGGCTGCCAGTCATGCAGTCACACTGTGTGTTTGGCTCTGAGGAGCAGCTCCATTGCGGTCTTCCTAAATCGTGGTCTGCTTCGCTCGGCTGACAAAACATGTCGTCTTGGCCAGAAGTCGTGCTCCACTCAACCACAGGGCGTGTGTATCGGAGTGTGTGTATCAGAGTGTGTGTGTGTGTGTGTCAGTGTGTATATTAGTTTGGTTTTATGCCGTCACAGTTGCTTTCCAAAGAAAACCAGTAATTAAGCATTAACTCATGTTTTGGAGGAAATTTATCCACTGGTTGTTTATATATTAGATTCTCCATCTGGTTTCATGAGCTGCTTCGTTCAGGAAATTGTGCTAAACATCGTAAAACACTGTAACATGCACAATTATTTGATTTGAGGAACTTTCGGCCTTTGTTCATTGGCAGGTCAAAGGTCACAGTGTTAAGGTAACAAACAGGGAGGTGTTGTTGTTGCTCTCTTATTCGTGTCATGTAATCTTGTGATTCAGGCTTTTACCAGAGATTGAGTCAGAGATGATGGTTTTTCAAGACCTTTTTTATTATTATGTTTTCATCTGATTGATGATTTCTCATCATGATCACTGCGCTCACTCGTGTCTGTGCTCTGAAAGCAGTTCTGTTTATTCTGTTGCTTCTTAAGTCACGACAGAAACATGTCAGAATCACACAGATCCCCACCTTCAGCTCTCAGCTCACACACGGTTAAATGAACCTTTTTGCTCTCAGCTACCCATCATACGAACGTGAGATTATGAGTGAATGGAAACCAGCAAAGTTAATTCTTTAACATGACTGGAAATGATCAGAGCAGAAAGGTTTTCTCTTCCTGTCGTTTTCTACTTTGAGTCTCAACACGTCTCAGCTGCTCCGACGTCGCAGCTGTTAACGACGTGTTTATTTCCGGAATTCAAAGTGAGGAGGACTTTCGAATTCCGATAAACCGAGACTGACCATATGTGTCTGAGCGCTGTAGGTGCAGGTGGCTCATGATGGTCGAGAGTATGTATTTGAGTGCGTGTTCGTGGGACAGTGTGTGTGTGTGTGTGTGTGTGTGTGTGAGGGGGCGTGGTCCACTGTGAATTTCCCCCATTTGTCATAGTGAGATTGTGAAAACACGCCAACTCCACCCACCTCTGCACGCCGGTTGTCAGGCAAAAACTGGGGCTAAGTTAGAGATGGGTATGAAACACCACCCAGATATGGTGTGTGTGTTTGTGTGTGTGTGTGTGTGCGTGTGTGTAAGATCCAGAGAAAGTGTGTTCTCACTATTGGTGTCTTTTAGGTGGGATTCACACCTTTTACTTTCTGTGCTGCTGAGGATTTGTTCTCAAGGTTGTGATTTTAAAAGACCTTGAATGTCTCGTCTTTTCAGACCAAAATAATAAATGCAAAACAAATTCAAATACTGAAAACACTCAAATAACTGCAGTTTTTCTTGCATCACTGTTTAGACTCATTCATCTCAACTGACGATTAATTCCTTTTCAGTAATGACTCGTCGACTTCCTCTTGAGCTTCTCTCTCACTGTTTGTGCTTCTGCCTCATTTATCATTGCACCTGATTCCTTTCTCTTGAACCACACACGCAGTGAAGCTCCTTCTCTGTTTGCGGTTGATGCTTCTTCAGCCGCTCTGCAGTCGACAGGATCTTGTGTCACTACAGGTTGAGTTGTAGCTGCTCTCTCTCTCTTCCACTCGGTGGGTTGAGTGCACACGACCAGTGATGCAAACGAGTTCTCCACCTTCTCTCCTCAGACTAAACTCAGACACCACTTGGCTCTTTTTTCTTTTTACTCTAATCCACCAGATATCCTAAATATGTCCTGTTTGTGAATGAGCTGGTTTTCTTCTCACTCAACCGGCCTGATTCGATCTGTTGCTCCAGTGACCGAGAAATTATCCAGAGCTTTTAAAAAAAAAGCAAACATGTACAGTGCATGTTTTTATTTAGCAACAGAAATCAGTCCATTCTTCTGTTTGCAGTTCTCCATCTCTGCCGGATGTTAAAAAACAAACCGTTCATAAATACAACAGAAAAACTAAAATCTCCTGGACAAAACTCAGTGTGTAATTTAATACAGGATCACAAAGCAAGGAGAGAAAGTCAAGAGGGCAATAAAAACACACTAGTGGCTTCATCTGTGCACAGAACAGGAAACGCAGGGTGATCTTTATGAATGTGGGTTAATGGAGGCGAGGCCTTACCAAGCAAAACTATTTTTATTGCAGTAACAATGTGAAATGATATTATTATGTAACATATCCATATATAGCCCGTTATAGATAGATTTACAAAAAATCCAAGAGCTTTTTCAGTGAATATCAGTAATAACTAAGAAATGTGTGTTTAATATAGTGCAGCTTAATTTAATTTAAGGAGACTGCTGGACTCTTAAGTGGACGTATCTGCTCAACTGAGTGACATTCTGATGATATATTTATATATATATATTTTTTTTTATTCGAGCAGCCATCAGCAAAGGTTTGCACCTCTGACACCCGCCTCTGTCCTGAGGTTGCACATCTGTAATTTCTCCCTGAGCAGAGATTTAACACAGCTCCTCTGACATCATCCAGCAGCTTGTGAGCAGGTGTAGGGCGGAGACGCTTCTCAGAGCGACAGTTGGCGCTCTGCCTCAACCGTCCTCCTGATATTACGTGGAGCTAAAATGTCACGAGCTCGGCGGGTGAATGAGAACAACCTGAGTGTGTGTGTGTGTGTGTGTGTGTGTTTGTGTGTGTGTGTGTGTGTGTCTGTGTGTGTGTGTGTGTGAGAGCTGAGGTCAAGAGTGATTGACAGGAAAAGGCCCGTAATTGTCTGTCGTTCTCACGCACATGCAGACGTCCTGAATGTGTGTGAGAAATCTTCGTTCTCGGCTTGAGGCTGAAGAACCACTTGCATGAACCTAACGTATATTTCTACTTTTAAATTAAACTGAAAGCATAAATTAAAATCTCTGTCTCTCAAACCGACGACAGTGGAAACATCTGTATTAACTGTTTTCACTTTAATCTTCTTCTCAAACATGGTTTCTGTTTTTTCTGGCCGATCAAAACACGCGTCACCTTCCGGCTGCAAAATCTGCAAAAATATTTGTCTTGAAACATGAATCACTGTGGAGGTGAGATTCAAATTCTTCTTTGTCTTTAAAACAGAAGTATTTTCTGAGGTCTGACGAGTTTCTTGTGAAACCAAAGCAAAATGTAAACTGTGAAGTTTGATTAAACAGGTTTTAGAATCAAGTTCAACTACTTGATTTCAAGCTTCTAATTCTTATCAATCAAAATAAATTCACTGATTCAATCCAGAGGAGTTTAAATTACTCATAAAGATGAATATTTATTAGAAAAAATTGTTTTTACAAGAAGGAAATTATAAGATTTAAAGCTAAAGTGATTAATTGTTAATAACCTGTGTAAATAATTTGAAAAATATGTTTAACAAATATCACAGTGTCTCCAAATCCTGGGAAGTTTATTTTATAATCTGAATTGTTTGTCTACTTAAATATTTTGTGGTTTTATTGTTTTGTGATCTTCTTGTATCAGATCACAACACTGCTGTTTAATTTTTCATGTTTTGCCATTTTAATAAGATAGGAAATCACTTAGAGCGAATGTTTGATCTCATTTTCACATCATCAAATAACTCGAACAAACTCAGTGCAACTTTAATTTAAGTTGCACTGAGATTTTCTTGGTTTGGTCCGTGTCCCATCTGCTAACATCGAGGAGACAGGGCCTGAGTCCTGTACTGCAGCCAGCCACCAGGGGGAGATTGAGACCACTTTGGATTTGTTAAGTCGTCCATCTTTATTGCCGGTTTACAGGGTTACTATGATTCAGGCTTCATGACATCACTTCCTCTTTGCAAAACAGTTCATGTAAAAAAAAGAATCAAGCTTGAGCGCAAAATCAAATCGTAAAATCACACCTGGGCTGAGACGGTCGAGAAACACGGCGCCTCGTGTAAACGGACGATCTGCGGTCGCGGCCTTCTCGGTGACGGGGGGGGGGCTCGACCTCCCGGGGTCATCGGGTCGAGGGCGGCGCCGCCCGCCTGAAAGCACGAGCTGTCAGAGTGAAAGTTTGAAATTCAAATCCACTCAGCGACGAGCGCTAAAATAATCAACTGTCACTTTGCTCTGGTTCATAGCTGAACAACAAACACACACACTCACACACACACACTTTCTCTCCTCACTCTCTCTCAACCACCACACCCGCGGTGTCACTGATCTCTGATGTGGTCGGTCTCACCTCATCTTAACATCTCTCTCTTTTCTCTCCTTCTATCTATCTCTTTCTTCTCTTCTCTTCTCCTCCACTGCTCCTCCCCCCCCCCTTCATTTGTTCACCAGTTTTATTTCTCTCCTCCTTTCCATCGCTTCCTTCTCCTTTTTTATTCTGATTTCCTCTTCTGTTGCTTGTTTTCTGTCCTTTCATCCTTTTCTCCTCTTTCCTTCCCTCTCTTCCTTTACTCATTTCCTCTTCTCTCGACCCTTCATACATTTACTGCTCTTATTTAAATTTGTATCCTTATATTCATATTTTATGTCTTCTTGTCGTTTTCTCCTCGTTCTTTACTCTCTCTTTTTGTCCTCCTCTATGTTCTACACTTTCCCTCCTGCTCTCTTTTTATTTCCAACAGAGTTAAACACTTTAAAAAGTTAAATAAAAATGTTTTACATATTGTTATTAATGTATTTCCCCCTCTCTCTCCTGATCCAGGTGAGCCCAAGCAGAACCAGGTGGTGATCCACGGCATCGAGCCTCTGCTGGAGACGCCTCTGCAGTGGCTCAGCGAACACCTCAGCCACCCGGACAACTTCCTGCACATCTGCGTTGTCCCCGTCCCCAGCGACTGAGACGGCGTCCCCCCCCGTCCCGTCCTCGCCGTCCACCGTGAACTCACCGATCGCCCGACCGGCAGCCGGCGGCAGCAGCTCCCAGGAGACGGTCCTCGCGTGAAGCGTTGGAATCTCTGAACTAACGAGACTCTGAAACGAGACGGAGATCAGAATGGAAAGAAAAGGATGTGAAGGAGGTGTGGAACAAACCTCCTTTCACATCTTGTTTATTTATATTTCTACTCCTACGACCACAACTGCTCCACTCAGAAAACCTGGTTTCAGGACGGGAGGATGGAGAGATCCTCTCTTCCTCCTCCGCTCCGGAAACAGGAGGAGTCTAATTTTCTACTCTGCTGTCTTTCATCTTCACCTCCTCCTTCTCTCTTTCTTTATGACCACACATCCCACCAGAGGAGAGGAGGTGAAGAGATCCCTCCTCCTCGCTCCAGCCTGATGAAGACTGTGCCCTCTACGGGGGGGGGGATGATCTGAACTGAACTGATCATCCGCCCAACATCTAATTTTGTATTTGAAAGAGGAAGTTAACAAACTGTCTCTGAATTAACATTTTACTGCTTCTCTTCTTTTTCTTTCATCTTTCATCATCACTTGTTCTCTCACAATCTTTGTGTCATATTTCAACGTCTCGGCCACTTTATAACCATATTTCATTCATCTGTATTGAGATCAAATAAATACACGAACCACGTTACACAGAAATGTTCAAATTTAACATTTTGATTCACAAGATCTGGATCATTGTTCAGAAACACCCCCTGAAGGGAATCTGCTCCAAAAGCAGACGAGCTCCCACCTGTCAACCGAGTGTGTATGGGTTCGGTTGTGTTTGCGTCATCGTGCTAACAGACACACAAACCGCGGTGAGGAGAAGCTGCTGTGCGGAGGCGATAAAGTGGAACTGACCTTTAACATGGACTGAGATCTGCAACTTATAAACTAATACACAAAGTGAAAATGAGTCAGAAGCAGCTTTGTGTGTTTGTTCTAGAGTTTCATTTGATCTGTTACTTTTGGTTTCACGTTGTAATTTAGGGACTAAAGAATTTTGTCTGACTTGCGTACGTCCTGTGGCCATCACCTACGTGGGCGGAGTCTGCTTAGATTTGACTCTGATTGGTTGGTAGAACGCCGTTTGATGTGGTTGCCACGGTAACATCATGATGGTATTACCCCCAGCTTCAGCACCTTCAGGCACAGTCCTCCACAATACTACAGTACTCCAAAATACTCCAATACTACAGTACTACAGTACTACAGGACTCCACAGTACTCATCATCTTCTTTTCTTCTTCTATTGCTTAATGCTGGCTCTACTTCCTGTGATTGGTCCAAAAGTGTTTTCACTGCAAACCAGCAGAACCAGGTTCAGTTCGATCCAGAACCAGAACTCCTCTCGGTCTGAGGAACCTTTCACACCTGATGTTCAGCTTCAGACTGAAGCTATGAACCCGACAAGGTGTGAACGAGTCCTTCAACACTCCTCCGTTTTTTTAACTGCTGTTGTTTTCAGCGTCTGCACATTCGAGCATCTTCCATCTGTTTATGAGGCGAAGTGTAGATGTTGGGTCTCGGGGAAGAAAAACAAAAAAGCTCCACACGTGTTTTCAATAGCAGGTGTTGATTTCTCTTCATCAATTCAACAGCTTTACTGTCTGTGTGTGTCGGGTTCAGCTCCGGCCTCTTTCTCTGCTGCCAAACGAGCATCTGGTTCTGTTTCATTTTAAGAACTGGGCTGTGATATAATGAGACATCAGGAGCGTTTAGCTTTAGGTCTGCAGGCGTCTGACGTCCTTCGTGAGCCGGAGCAGGTCTGTGGACTGAGACCAGACTGGAGGAACAAGCAGAGGATGAACTGGGTTCTTCCAGATGAGATGAGATGAGGGAACTAATCACATTTTTTTTAAGCAAAGTTTGCATCTTGTGTTTTTTGTTTACACATCTGTTCGTACTGAAATAAAATGTCATTCAAAGCATTCGTCCGAAACTGTTGTCTTAATGAAAGTGAGCTGACCGGTTGAGCTGTCACAGAATCGAGTCATAGACTGTGAAGTGAAGAAGCGCACAACATTTGCTGAAGCATTAACACACATCACTGAACACAAAACAGTGATGCTCGACAACGAATTTGACTCATTTTGACTTTGCACACGACTGATTTCACACCAGTTGCATCTTAGGATAAAACCGTTGACTCATCCGAATCATCACAAATCACTGCTCACTGGCATCAAGCGAACATTTTTCTGAAATTATCGAAATCGCAAATGTCAGAATCAGTCGTTCCGGATATTTTCCAGAACAGAACTGCAGCCGCTTCTTAAGATGTCAGAGTCCGTGTGAGTCGACAGAAGTTACGGACGTGGAACTGGAGGAACACAAACATCTCAGGATGAAGAAGAGGAGACGAACACGTAGAAGACGAAGATGAGGGCGGACACCGGGATGTTCCCACATGTTCCTGTTGTTGTGAAAGAGTCGACAACCTGCATGCTGCTACACAAACACCAACTACACAACATGTCTTTACACCGTTTTCAGGATATTTTCCAGATGAAAACAGCTTCAGAACAAAATCAATGATGAATTCCCGCTATTAAGTGTCAGTGAAAGTGTGTCAGTCGTGCACCGATTCACACACACACACACACACACACACACACACAGACACAGACACACTCAGCTTCCCTCCTCTTTGGTGATTTCACTTTATCCATCTCTCTCTCTCTCTCATGTGTTTTACTGCTGGCACTTGCCCTCCCTCTCTCTCTTCATCTCTCTTGGTTAATTGTCTGTTGGAATTCCACCGGCTGCTAATGAGACCACTAAACTGTCCTGTCAGACGGGCCCCGGGCTGCCCTGTCACTGGGAGTGTGTGTCTGTGTGTGTGTGTCTGTGTGTTTGACTCAAAGTGGGAAAGCTTGGTTTCACGGAATTAAACCCTTCAGTGTGAAGTGTGTGATTTGTGTGTGTTTAAATAATTACAGACATCATTCATAGCCCCCCGCAGGTGTGTGTGTGTGTGTGTGTGTGTGAAGACTTCCATTGGAATTCCGCACATCTTTTCTCTCACACACTCAAACACACACACACACACACACACACACTCGCCTGTTGTCGTTCTGCCAGTCGGCTAATTCAAAAATTGTGTGTGTGTGAGTGATGTCACGCATCATGTCATCACATCGGGCTTTCTCACCCTGCCGCCGCCGCCGAGCATGATGGGACGCTGCGTTTATGGTGTTGAGTCAAGACCAGGCGCTTGGCGTGGGGTGTAGTGTGTGTGTGTTGTGTGTGTGTCTGTGTGTGTTTGTATACACACACTGCAGCTCGAGACGCAGTGATGTAGACTCTGTCTCACTCTGTCATCTCGCTGACACACACACTTTTATGGGATTTCCCGATCCGACGTCCGACCCCCATACTGTACACCACACTGAGGGGGGGGGGTTACAACATAGGAAATAAAGGGTGGGTGGGGGGGGGTGTGGATGGAATGAAGTGAAGGTAAATTGTTCTGCATGTGGAAACGATTGTTTAATTCTGAGTGTGTGTGTGTGTGTGTTTCATCCACGATCCTGCTTGGTTACATATTCTGGTCCAAACACAAACACACATCATCACAGTGTGAAATCAACATCAGGATCTAGACCCACAAACGTGCGTTGAATGTGACGACATCAGGATCAAACCAGCAGGTCGACTGGTCGCCTCACATCCTCCCAGTTGAAAGGAGACGAAGAAGAAGAAGAAGGCGTGAGGGGAACATGACGGACACACTGTCTGTCAGGAAAGTACCAACACTTACAACCACTGCTGTTGGTTTCCACTCGAAACATCACTGGTGACGAGCGGCTGCACTGGAGAGTGTCGGGCATCGACCCACCGGGACGTCAGCTGCTGCTCTGAAGCCTCAGTTCGTCATATCGTTCATGTTTAAAAACACACACCCACGTATGATAAATGAAACAACCCAGTACACACACACACACACACACACACACACAGACACACAATGACTTTGTTTGATGTGGTAGACCTACATCATCATGTCTTCCAAGCGCCATCTTGGTGTTTTCAAACCAGAAGTACCCATATTTGGAGAAAGGGGGTGGAGCCTGACAGTGCTCGGGGACACAGCACACCCGCCTGCACCCATTGGATGGTTCTCGCTGTCAATCACACTGTGGTATCCACGCCCCCAATGTATATGATGCTTACTAGCTGCTTGAAAATGTTGTTTATACGACTTCTATAGTAACAACCGGTAGAGTCGCCCCCTGCTGGTCAGAGAGAGAACACAGGTTCCAGGCACTTCTGCATTGGCTTCACTTTCTGGACCCAGAGTCTAAGAACCCTGAAGGGAACCGGTTCAGAACCAGACAGGATATGGTGGACAAGGTGTGTGAAATCGCCATGGTTACGATAATTCAATAGTTCGAAATCCAGGAGATGGAGACACTGACTCCAAGAATTAAAAACATGAGAAATATGTGTTTTTAATCATTTTCAGAATCGCGTGAGAGAGTTTCTCGTTTTTTTATAATGAAATCTACTTATCAGCAGTTTCTTTGAGTCAGTGACTGTAACACTGTCGGTTCCGATAATGGACAAAGTTTACCGGACCTCTGATTTGCAGCTGATTCCCTGAAACCATTCTTTGTAATAAAAACACACACAGACACACACACACACACACACACACAGACACAGACACACACACTTTTACCATCAGCTCAGACCACAGACTCTGTCCCCTACTGTCCCACAAACACAACGTTTCCTCCGGGGCCCACAGCTCCGTGTGTATCAGACATCAAGAAGATCAACAGATGAGAGCGATTAGTGATGAAGAGGAAGTCATGAGACACACACACACAAACACACACAGACACACACACACACACACACACACACACACAGAGAACGTGTGGGACGAGTCAAAAGTGTGTGTTTTCCTGCTGAGCTGAAAATGTGTGTGATGATACATTTGAAATGACAGGACTGAGAGATAGAGAGAGGGGGGAGAGAGAGAGTGAGGGAGAGAGAGAGAGAGAGAGAGAGAGAGAGAGAGAGAAGAGAGAGAGAGAGAGAGAGAGAGAGAGAGAGAGAGAGAGAGAGAGAGAGAGAGAGGATACAGAGTAAATTAGTGTTAATGAGTCTCTTCTAACTCTTTTGTCTAGACATGTTTGTTTACATGCAACAGACCAAAGCGCTCACACACACACACACACACACACACACACACACACACACACACACACACAGACACACACACATACACAATCAATCATTTTCAGGCCTTTAAACACACTTTAATACACTTTAACAAACAAAAAGTTAAAAAAACGTAGTATTGAAATCACGTTAAACGATAATTATTACACAAAAATTTGCATAAAAAAGGGAAACGAAAACAAAAACATGTTTTTCAAGCTTTGATGGTTTTGAAATCCACAAAAGTAATTAAATAAATTTGTCGTACAGTTTACCGCCCTTTCACTTGCATGTTTATGGTAACACACAGACACACCCACACACACACACACACACACACACACACACTCACACACACACACACCACCACACTCACACCACACACACACACACCCACACACACACATACACAAACCCAGTGAACAAATGGACTTTAACAAATGAATGAACCAATAACAAGACCGTGTCTCTGATATCATTGGTTGTAATAGTTAAAGTATTACTGCACTATATGACGTCATGATGACATCACTCCCTCTATATGACCATGAAGAATTTTCTGATGTTTATAGAACATCAGGTGTCAATTTTTCAGAGATTTGTTACATGTTTTAACCTATGTCGAATCACTGATTTACAGATCCTATAGAGGTTGTTCTCGTCGACCTTTGACCTGTGAGCGATCAGCAGCGTGTGAGGTCAACGGGGTCAACGAGAGTGATTCCTCGTTTACCGACGCTCCAGTTAACTCCTCGTTAAGCTGCACGTCACAGCTGTGTTCAATCAACTCTTTGTTTTCTGCTGGTTTTATGAGTTTTTCTTTAAAAA
Organism: Pseudopleuronectes americanus; assembly: GCA_038501795.1. Lineage (NCBI taxonomy): Eukaryota > Metazoa > Chordata > Actinopteri > Pleuronectiformes > Pleuronectidae > Pseudopleuronectes > Pseudopleuronectes americanus. The sequence goes on from CM076722.1 coordinate 1,450,505, forward strand.
AAAATCTTCATTTAATTAGTTGCAGCTGATTGATGAGAAATCTGTGGAAAAGTTCCAACCAGTGAAAACCAGCGAAACCAGCAGACAACCAGGGAAGTGTGTGTGTGTCTCGTTGTCTCCCTATTCCTGGCAGTGTGACACACACACACACACACAGACACACACACACTGTGGTTCTCTCAGAGGATGGAAGGATAGACGTCCATTTTAACAGAGAGCGACCGTCTTTGAAGTTTATAATGATTCAAAAGGACACAGTTCACTCGTGTCTCTCTCTCTCTCTCTCTCTCTCTCTCTCTCTCTCTCTCTCTCTCTCTCTCTCTCTCTCTCTCCCTCTCTCCCTCTCTCTCCCTCCGTCTCTCACACCCCCACACTCACCCACTCAGATGACACATTAAATGTCCGTCGCCCCTCCTCCTCCTCCTCCTCCTTCTTTCTTTCATGTTCTTCTTCTCTTCAGTTTCTTGCAAAAAGTCAGATCACTCCCTCCTCCCTCTCTTTCCTCTTCTGCTTATCGAAGAAAACTTTCCCCTCTGCAAAGAAACCACACACAAACACACAAACGCACGCACACAGACACACACACACACACACAGCTAAGAGTTTATGGACACAGAAACCACTGTGGGCATCAATCTGTTCAAACTTCTGCTCAGACACTTACAGAAACCTGGTCGGGATCAGAACAACAACAGAGAAGCTTCCTCCGTGTCCTGGAGGTGTTTTTCAGCATTTCCAGTCACACACGCACACACAACTAACACAAACACACACAAACACACACACAAACCTGTTATTAACCCTGAAGAGAGAGAGACAGTTGGAGAAAGACAGACAGAGGATGACAGGAGGATGTTGACGATATGGGGCGAGCGAGCTTTGATCTCTCTCACACACACACACACACATTATTATTATAGTTATTAATACGTGTGTGTGTGTGTGTGTGTGTGTGTGTGTGTGTGTGTGTGTCTTTGTGCTCGTGGCCTCGGGGTCGGGACAAGTGGCTCCTGATTGGCTGCCGGCTGCACATGTTCAGATGGACTTGCGATGATGTCGTTCACATAAAAGCCGGAGCAGTAATTCGTCCTGTCGACACTTTACAAACTTTTATTGGCGGTTTATGAATGAAACGTTTTTTCGTTGAGTCACTTTGTCGTTGACGTGAAACTTGTTCAGTGAATTCAAAACTTCAAAACAGGAAGTTTAATACGTTTCTCTGCCGTTTGGACACAAAATACATATATATATAAATCTTCTCTGTAATTAATAAAGATCTAACATAATAATTACTTCCACAGTTTACAGTTTTGCTTTTACTCTTTCATCTCTAATGTAAATATAGTGCAGTATTTAATTTGTTTTATATGTACTCTTACTTTATTACAAATGTTCCTACTTCATATTCTCTATGATATTGTTCTAATTGCTTTTCTGACCGGTGCTTCTATTGAAACAAAATACTTCTGCATCAGTTATTATTATTATTATAGTTTGAGTTCAGCTCTACAACTTGTTGAGTGAACTCATCAGTGTTTTTCTTTTCTTAAAAACACCTTTTAAAACTTCCTGTTTGATCTTTGTACAGAAGCAGACATATTTAAAAAAAAATTATTTTTCTCATCACTCAAATAATTTAGTTTTAAACAGGATGTTTTTGTTTATCTGCTGAAGAGACAAAAAAGACAAAGAGTTAAATAAAAGAGAAAACACACAACTAGTCTGTCAGATGGAATCAAGCTGCAGGAAATCACTTCTGCATGTTTCTGATTCTCTTTCATCCAGATCCATGAAGTTTTCTTTGAGAAATCAGTGAAAATGTTCTTAAAAAACCTCTGATCCGGATCAAACAGGGAAGTTGTGTTTGTGTGACCTCACTTAATAAAACAAACAAACACACAATTAGAGGTGGAAACACGTTACATCCGTGTCGTCAGTGATGAGGAAACAAGTTGAAAGATTTAATTTAAAGGTAAAAAGCCAGCGGTTGATTGGCTGCTGGATTAGTTAGAGTCAGTCCAGGTGGGCGGAGTCTCCCTGGTGACCTGACTCCGCCCCTCAGAGAGGCTCACAGAAGGAACCTGGTTTCTGTCAAAAACACAAAAACACACAAAAACACACAAAAACAGACAGCCAGACGCAGAGTAACAGTAACTCACGTTTCCCGATAATAAACTAACAACGATCAATTAAACCAGGATCTGGAGGCTGCCAATTATCACACACTCACACACACACACACACCACACACGCACACACACAGACACACTCCCCGTGTTCCAGTAACCATATAAAACATTTCCTCTGCGACCGGGACAACATGGTGTATAAATGGCGGCCGCGCTCGGTTGATGTGAACAACATGTGGACGTCGAGCAGGAAGAGAGACGGCTGCTGCGGTTTGAAGATGAAGAGGAGGAGGAGGAGGAGGAGGAGGAGGATGAGGAGGAGGAGGAGGAGGAGGAGGAGGAGGAGGACGAGGAGGACGAGGAGGAGGAGGAGGAGGAGGAGGAGGAGGAGGAGGAGGAGAAGAAGAACGAGGCTCCACATGTGTGAGGATTCAGGACGAGGCCGCGGCGACCGCTTTGTGCTGATTCACCTCAAGTCATCATCCCTTGAACATGTGTGTCTGTGTGTGTGTGTCTGTGTGTGTGTGTGTGAAGCAGATAATTAACAAGCGTGTTTAACAGACACAAAAGAACAAAAATCAACACAAGCTGTGAGTGTGTTGTGTGTTTCACTAGTAAATCGAGCATGTGACCTGAGGCCGTCACGTTTCTGTTTTCAAGTCGTCGTTTTTACTGTAAAGCTCCAAAACCTCTAAATGTTAAAAATCTGGATGAATATTCAAAAAGTCTCTTTTTCTTCTTTTCAGTTTGAGGAAGTGTGACAAAAAAATGTAATCTTTCCTCTGGACATAAGGAATTAATATGGGAATTAATAAATCAGAGGCTTTAAATATATAAGGTAATTAAATTACATGTATTTATCTAAACTGAAAGAATTACAATAGAAACATTCAAATATTCGTTCAGAGTTAACATCTACTTTTCTATTATCTGTATTTTTTCTTGTCAACATAAATGATTCTGCTTCAGATGCTATCAGTTTCCATCTGTAATCTTTAACCAGTTATTCATAACAACCCAATAACTTTCATAATGTTATTATATAAACATCGATGGCAGCGTCATTTGATCCATTTCCATGGAAACATGCGTAAAATTCAAGATGAACTGAAATGAAGTCAGATTGAGACGATTGGAAAAGACAGAAATGACTTTGTACTAATTTTAGCATCTGAGGAAATGATTGTTTGCATCATCTGCTGAACTGAGACGACACAACAGGAGTGTGTGTGTGTGTGTGTGTGTGTGTGTGTATGTGTGTGTGTAATAGTTTAAAAGCTGTTCTATAACATATGGCTCATAAAAAACGCAGCTAACACACACTCTGCATGGATATGATTAAAAACACACACGGTCACATACAACAAAGCACACACCCACACACACACATGAAAAATGAAACACTCCTGTACACACACACGCACAGACACACACACACACACACACACACACGTATGATGTGGTGAACCCGGAGCTGACAGACCTGGAGCCGTATTTGTCGGTTAACGCTCTCGTGTTTCACACCCGGTGAGTTTTGCCGTAAAACAAATCTCTGAACATCATAAACTTCACATGAGCTGGTGAGTCTGTCACCATGGCAACTTAAAATCATACACCTCGCCTGTAATCATATTAGTGACACGACTTCGCCTCATGTTACCTCAAATCATCCAATGAGTTCCACACGGAGAACATGTTTCACATTTAGAGGAAAGAAACCAGAGGAGTCGACTCTGGGATTTTATTATCAACACGGAAGAAGAAGAAGTTTGAATCAGAAAGTAAAGAAAAAAATAAGAAACATTTTTTGTTGATATCGTCATTATTTATTAGATATAAAAACTGAAATATAATAAAGATTCCTACACGTTACACTGGGACCTTTACATTTCATGAGCTGTGCTAATTCAACATAACTTCTAATAAGATGATAGAATATGAACACAATGTTCCGTCCTGTATGTTTATTACAGTGTTGTCTCACATGTCCTCAGCTGATTGTTGTTCTGATCCAAGAATTCAATTCAAAACTACTTTATTTGTCCCGGGACAACAATCAGAGTCTTTTACAAGTTGTGGCTTCTGGTGTCGTTAACACAAATTATACAAAACTAAAAATGTAATGATCTGTTAACCACATGGATTATTAGTAATAGATTACTAATACACTACTAGTACTGCACTGCCAGTGACTCTCAATGCAAATCTGTGACCTGTTTACTCATTTAGTCATAATTTAAATTAAGAAACAAGACAAAGAGTCGTCCGAGGATCATTCAGTGAAACACATGAATATCTGTGTGGAGCCATCAGAGAGTTGATGAGACACCAACACCATTCACAATCATTCTTTGGCGCAGCTCTTACTGGTGAGCTCTTACTGGTGAGATGCAGCTCTTACTGGTGAGCTCTTACTGGTGAGATGCAGCTCTTACTGGCGAGGCGCAGCTCTTACTGGTGAGCTCTTACTGGTGAGATGCAGCTCTTACTGGTGAGCTCTTACTGGTGAGGCGCAGCTCTTACTGGTGAGCTCTTACTGGTGAGATGCAGCTCTTACTGGCGAGGCGCAGCTCTTACTGGCGAGGCGCAGCTCTTACTGGCGAGGCGCAGCTCTTACTGGTGAGCTCTTACTGGTGAGGCGCAGCTCTTACTGGTGAGCTCTTACTGGTGAGATGCAGCTCTTACTGGTGAGCTCTTACTGGTGAGGCGCAGCTCTTACTGGCGAGGCGCAGCTCTTACTGGCGAGGCGCAGCTCTTACTGGCGAGCTCTTACTGGTGAGGCGCAGCTCTTACTGGTGAGCTCTTACTGGTGAGATGCAGCTCTTACTGGCGAGGCGCAGCTCTTACTGGCGAGGCGCAGCTCTTACTGGTGAGCTCTTACTGGTGAGGCGCAGCTCTTACTGGTGAGCTCTTACTGGTGAGATGCAGCTCTTACTGGTGAGCTCTTACTGGTGAGGCGCAGCTCTTACTGGTGAGGCGCAGCTCTTACTGGTGAGCTCTTACTGGTGAGATGCAGCTCTTACTGGCGAGGCGCAGCTCTTACTGGTGAGCTCTTACTGGTGAGGCGCAGCTCTTACTGGTGAGCTCTTACTGGTGAGGCGCAGCTCTTACTGGTGAGCTCTTACTGGCGAGGCGCAGCTCTTACTGGTGAGCTCTTACTGCGAGGTGCAGCTCTTACTGGTGAGGCGCAGCTCTTACTGGCGAGGCGCAGCTCTTACTGGTGAGCTCTTACTGGTGAGGCGCAGCTCTTACTGGTGAGCTCTTACTGGTGAGGCGCAGCTCTTACTGGTGAGCTCTTACTGGCGAGGCGCAGCTCTTACTGGTGAGCTCTTACTGGCGAGGCGCAGCTCTTACTGGTGAGCTCTTACTGGCGAGGTGCAGCTCTTACTGGCGAGGCGCAGCTCTTACTGGCGAGGCGCAGCTCTTACTGGCGAGGCGCAGCTCTTACTGGTGAGCTCTTACTGGCGAGGCGCAGCTCTTACTGGTGAGGCGCAGCTCTTACTGGCGAGGCGCAGCTCTTACTGGCGAGGCGCAGCTCTTACTGGTGAGCTCTTACTGGTGAGGCGCAGCTCTTACTGGTGAGGCGCAGCTCTTACTGGCGAGGCGCAGCTCTTACTGGCGAGGCGCAGCTCTTACTGGTGACAAGGCAGCAACTGGATTTATGGTGAATCTGGTTTTAATCTGGGGAAACATTTGGCTCCCAACTGTCTCCATCACGCTCTCATTTGTTGATAATATTTCCCCGAGGTTCTGCCGTCAATGTGCTAATGACAGAAAAACGACCCCGGCCCCCTGCTTAAACTGCCATGACCAGCGTCCACCCTCAGCCAATCAGAGTCTTCATCAACTCGGCCCAACACCAAAAACAGCCGAGACTTCCTGTTGCAAACTTCCGAGAAGGAAAAGTGAATTTCGGGGAAGTTGGTTGAGGACGAGCGGTTGGTAGTTGAGTCACGTCCTGACCTCTGACCCCCCCCCCACTGTGTCCGAGTGAAGCGATGATGTTCTGTAAGATGTTTATGATAAACACGATGCCCCTGAAGACGCTGCTCGGTTTCCGGAAAGTGTCTCCGTCGGCGTCACACTGGAACGCAGCCGGGAGGAGACGGAGAGTGTGTGTGTGTCTGTGTGTGCTGTGTGTGCGTGCGAGTGTGTGCTTACATGCGTGGGTGTTGAAGGGTTGGTTTGGTTCACGGTTTCGTTATGAAAATACAACATTTCAGGGGAAACCGACAGGATCTCTCAAGACAAATGATTAATCAGTAAATAGAGACATGAAAGAACACGGATGTTTAATGTTTGTATTACATGGACATAATTTGTGTGTATGTTTGGAGGAACACAAGCTTGTATACGGCTTTTTGTTTGCGATTGTGCACTAAATGCATTTCCTGGTGTGTGTGTGTGTGTGTGTGTTTGTGTGTGCGTGTTTATAAATGTCTCAATAAGTGTGTGTGTGTGTGTAGATGATGCGTATTTCCTCTGAATGGACGCCAGCAGCACTGTTGCTGTTTACTGTCGACTCTCCACCGCAGCCTCGAAGTCTGGAGCTCGCAAATCACAGCACAGAGAAACATGAAGGTTTCCGCCTGATGGGGGCGCTATAGGAGAGGTCAGCTGGGCAAATTATCGAGATTCAACCTCTGGAACGAAGGATGTCGTGGACTTGAGATGCCGCAGCTTGGTGTGAACGCACTCAGATCAGAAATAGATCTGTTTGATATCCAGAGCGTCACCAACCAGATGTTGTGAACTTCAGATCTGACTAAAATCATTACATCTCGTCTTCTGCCCTTTTCAGCTGTGACTTCATCCAACGTTTTTTTATTCGTTATTAGTTTTTTTTGTTGTAAACAGTGACACATCGTTCCTCCTCCATGTTTTTCTTCTGAAGTCACATTTGATAACTGACGACTATAAGATTATACATCGGTTATATCATGATGTCTGGGGTCAGCCGTGGTTTTAAAATCGGTTAAGAGTTGAAAACCCTCACAGGACACTTCCTCAGAGCAGACAGGACTCGACAGAGACTCATGAGAAGGTGTGAGGTCGGCTGCTGAACTGGTTTCCATGTTTGTGATGTCTGAAGTTTCAAAAAGCAGCTTTAAATAACAAAATCCCTTCTTCTTTCAAAGTGAATTTCCTTTTCTAGGTGTTTGCTGAAGTCATTTCAAAGCAGTTGATCTCTTGTTCTGATCAAACAGATAGAATCACATGAAATAGACCTGAATGTCAGTGTTGAGTTAAAGACCAGATCTCAGATCAGCGTTTCCTTTAACTGTAAACGGTGGGCGTCTCACTTTGGTAAGAAAGTGCTCATGTGGAACGAGGGACTGTGGGAGATGAGACTGAGATTGAAAGCTTATCAGCCGTGGTGGGGGGGATACCCCTCCCACAGCAGGAGCTGCCTGCCCCCGGTCAGAAAAGGGCTGTGAACCCCCGGCAGTGGAACTCGCTGTGTCAACGTGTGACTGGAGAAGTTTCCCTGAGAGTAATAAGAAGATCGAACAACAGGAAAGAGCCTCGCGCTGCGCAAGAGTGAAAGACGCTGAGTCAAAGGAGGCGATGAGGTAACGGATCATACAGCGACTCGTCACTTTCTGTGGGATCTTTAATAAACTGGAGGCGGAAATGTGTCGAGTCACTTCCTCTGAAGCTCCTCATCAGTGTGGTAAACATATCAATAAAAAACACTTAATAATAATTTATCTATATTAATAATAATATAGATATTGAGAATTTGATATTAATCCTGGTTTTGGTCATTAGAGACTAACTGGTATAAGCCTCTGTACTAGTTTGACCTTTGACCTTCAATCTGTCTCACTCTGACCTTCAGCTGCTGGCCACATGTAATGTTTATGATCTTCGAGCTGCAGCGTCTGATTGGTCGTTGAGTGAATCTTCTGAAGCTCTAGAATGAGTCACGTTGTCTCCAGGATGAAACACAGACCACAGCTCCTGCAGCCCGAGGACACTGGGAGCTGTGGTCCCACTTCCTGCTGCAGCTCGGCGTCTCACGGACATGAACAGATGATTCAAAGGTTTACTGCTGGGCTGGAACTGGAGGGAGTCACTGGACTGAAGGAGAAACCAGTCTCTGGAGCTGCACCCCCGGTGGTGTCACTGATCCTGGATCATTAGAGGCTGAACTCGTGTTCATCAAACAGCTTCAGAAACTGCTGTTGAAACTTCATGTGGTGTCAAAATGAGTTCCCTGAGAAACTTCTGATGATCGCCGTCTCAGATCAGAACAACACCTTCTCATCTTGAGGAGCCGGAGAATCCACAGACTCCGACCACTTGTATTTCATGGTTCTGAAACCACGACACACTCACACACTCTGTGATTGGTCGGCTGCGTGGACGAGAAGGAAGTCGAGCGTTTGAATTCTCTCTTTGCTCAGATCAGGAGATGAACGTCTGATCTGAGATCAGCTCGTGTTGAGACGTCTGCAGGTTGAAGCTGTTCAGAGTCAGAACCTCGTGAAGTTTCCACTAAACGAACCCACGAGCACGATGGAGGTGAAAGTTGCTTCACAACAGGACGATCAGGGGATTCAAGAGAAATCACCTGTTTCACTTCATTCTTATTGTTTCTACTGTTTAACACCAGAGTGGATTTTAATCTTGATTTTAATACACTGGCCTGTTTGTATACTTTTTTTTTATTCATTATTTTTAAGGATATATTGATTTATCAATTACTTAAATTCTACTTTAAAAGTATCCCTCTTTAAATCTTGGTTTTAATTCAGCTTGACTTTGTCTCATGCTTCTTTTAATGCACATTATTATTTCACTTTCATTATAACAACTCAGAAACAGTTTGAATCACTGCTGACTCCAATAAATTATTTTGAGAACGAATTATATTAAACATATAAATATATATATTCTTTTTTATATGGTTTTCTACTTTGCGTTCTGCCTTTTACTGTATTTGTATTTTTTTTACTTTTATCTTTTTCCTATTAATGTGTTTTTTGTTTCAACTAATTTTATTTTAATATCGAACTTATCTTTTATTGTGTTTTTTTCTGCTCCTGTTGTTTCAATGTGCTACAGAATTAAATCTGACTCGTATCTGGGTTCATTCTGTTTCCTTTGGGTTTATTGCATCGTCCTTTTTGTGAAGCTTCTCTGTAATTGAACTACAATAAAAATCTTTACTCACATATGTTGTTTTAATGTTGAACTGAAACAAATTTTACCAAAATACTCCAGTTTCCATAACAGAAAACTTCAAAATAAAGAGAATTTAGATTTAAATTGATTTGTCTGCTCTGTAAAAAAAAATAGACACATCACATTTCTCTCTATTAAATAAACACTGTTTGATGTCAAGTGAATAAAACACACAGAGCCTCAGGGTTTAGATTAGAGCAGTGAACATTTATATCATAATTTACACTTTTTTGACATTTTTGCACATAAATAATTATGTAAACCAGAATGTAAACAGAGAGACAGTCCTTTAGGGAGTTAAAGCTCTGGTCCGAGAGAGAGAGAGGGAGAGAGAGAGAGAGAGAGAGAGAGAGAGAGAGAGATGCTTTGGTTGAACGGAGGAAAGAGAGAGAGCTGCTCAGGTCGATCAGCAGCTGCTGTAGAAGTATTAAGTTTTAAGTCTTAATACCATAAATACCACAAACACAGTGTAAACGGTGCAAGCATCGGCACTGAAGTTATAAAGTAAGAGGGGGGTGGGGGGGGGCAGTGCATCAAAGAGGGCCGAGGTGCTTTGGTGTTTGCCAGTTCATTAACAAGATGGCGGACAGGTGGGGTGGGGGGGGGGCACTTGTTTCTCAACTGAAATATTAACAAAAGAACAAAAATAAGAACGAAACACTTCATATACACACAGTTCATCTTCCTCCTTCCTCTTCTTTGTTTTTTTTAGTTTTTAGTTTTTTGGTTTGCATTTGAAATCAAAGTCAACTTTGGTTACTAGCGTCAAGAGCGAATCCTGAAATCTGAGGACGTTTGACAGTGTTATTAAAAAAATAAAAGGTAGAGGAGGAGGAGGGACTGGGGGGGGGGCGGGGGGGGGCCTCCCGAGTCCGTTATGTGCTACACGTTGAGCGGGCGGCGCCGCTCCTTTGGACCACACCAAGAGCTGCACTTCAGTTTGGTTTCTTCTTCTTCTCCTTCTTCTTCTTCAAGTAGCAAAGAAAGCAAATAAATAGAAAGCTCCCACCTTCAGCTGTCCATCAACACACACACACACACACACACACTCATATCGTCACATGCACACTGAGGTAACCGTTGTGAAAAATATATTAAAAAAATGCCCTTTTCCTGTTTCATATGATGAAGTCGGCGTCAGACGCAGTCACACTTGAGGGCAGCTGGGGGCTGAAATAAAGCTCTTGTTGCTAAATTAACAAATTCATGTGCCATTCTTTGGCAAGTTTTTTTTTCAAACCCTTTTTAACCTGCTATACTGGTTTTTAAATTTAAATAGATAAAACCCTGAAGAGTGGCCGCCGGACAGAGGGAGGCGTAGAGAGAGAGACCATCGACCACAGAGAGAAACAAATCAACAGAAACCGTCTTTTACATCGACTTCACCCTGTCAGTGTAACCATTCATTCCACTTATTGCTTTTAAAGACAACAAAAGTAGCTATAATAAATTAAGGAGGTTATACAACAACTAATTAATCCATAAAACAAAAAAAAAGACAATTGAAAATAAAGACCAAAACGATACGACAACAATAATGATAATAGCATTATATTAATTACATTAAGTCCTGGGTAGTTGATTGTCTCTTAGTTTAATAAACGCTGAAACTGCGAAGTAGTCATGGGACAGTGTCTGTTGTAGCCCTGAGTACAAGAGTCCCTGATAGGTTGAAAACCCGGCTTGGTCGTGATGTCACTCCCGTCGACAACCAGGTCGAGGTTTAATTATTTACAGCTGTTGCTCTCGGCAACCTGGTCCACTTTGAGCCACGCAGTCTCTGCTCCGTGTCCGTTGGCGTCAAAGCTCATTTAAGCGTGATCCTCCGACTCCTGCTTGACGGTGACGTGGGCAGGAAGTGGCAGGATGGGGCTGCTGCGCCGGAGCTTGATGACCGACGTCTCGTTCGGGGACTCGTATGAACCGTAACCCGCCGACAGAAGCTCGCCGGCGTCGCCCTTGTGGCGGGGATGGAAGTGGGAGGACTTGAGGTCGCTCTCCCCCCCACGGCATCCCCAGGACCTGCTTCTCCAGCAGGGCCTCCACCTCCACGCCCCCCTGCAGCAGCTCCAGCTGCTCGGCGTGCTCGCTGATGTCAAAGCGCTCGATCTCCTCGTTAGCGCGGTGCACCTCCTCCAGGGCGGCCTGGCTGGACACGGCTGGACTGCCGGCGCCGGAGCCCACGGCCAGGCAGTAGCCCTTCAGGTGCAGTCGCAGGCTGCACAGGTGGATGTAGTGGCGGTGGCAGTGGGGGCATTTGTGTGGACGGTCGCGGGAGTGCAGGCGCTTGTGCAGCTTGAGGTGGACGAACTGGGTGAACTTGGCCGGGCAGAGTTTGCAGTGGTAGGGCTTCTCCCCCGAGTGGAGGCGCAGGTGAGTCTTCAGGTTGCTGGTGCTGCTGAAGCGCTTGTGACAAACCTGGATGAAGAGAAGATGCAAAATTAAATGATGTCAGCGACAACTTCCTGCCACAACTGGTTTTCAAGGATATCAACACAATGAAATTACATCTTCTCTGGCTTCGTTTCTCACCTGGCACTCATGCGGCTTCTCCCCGGTGTGGACCAGGAAGTGCTTCTGCAGGTGAGCCAGCTGCGTGAAGCCTTTGTTACAGGTCTGACACTTGAAGGGTCGCTCGCCGCTGTGGACACGAAGATGAACCTGGACGATGGAGAAGAGGGAGAAGATGGTCAGATGATGCAACAACAACAGGAACCAGCAAAGTTTTACAAACACTATGAACTTGGTATTCTGTCAGTTCGTGTAATTAGCTTCCTGTACAACTCTTTTAAGTGCTTGAAACCTGCTCTGCAGCCTATGAATCACTCTGCAGTCCTCACAGTACAAAGGACAGGATTCATAACAAGGCCGTAAATCACACATGCAGACATTTTTGAAAGCCAGACGCAGAACAAGAACACGGTGGCTGGAGCCTCACCTTCAGGTTTGACAGCTGTCCAAAAGTCTTGCTGCACACGTTGCACTCGTACTTGATTTTGCCGTTCTGCTTCTTCAGCGGGTACGGCAGCGCTTTGTAGCCGGCTGAGCCAACACCTCGCTTCATTTTGGTCAAGTTCATGGCCTCCTCGTCGTGGCAAAGCTCACTGGCGCTGCCCAGCAGGGCTGAGGTAGGCTTGGTAGGCATCCGCTCGCTGGGGGGCGCCGTGCCGGCCGGCGGGGAGCTGCTTGAGGGGGCGCGGGCCGGCTCGTGTAGGTGAGGGTGCCCGGGGTAAGGGTGGTGGGGCCCTGCTTTGTCCTTCAGAGAGGTGGCGGCTGAGAAGGCACTGGTGGGCCCGGGGAGGAGGAAGTCCCTGTGTGCAGAAAGGGAGGAGGGGTGGAGGGGGTCGTGCATCAGGAAGCGCCTCCCTGCTGCGTCGGAGGGCAGGAGGGGCACATGAGTGGGCAGGAGGCTGCTGTAGAGGGAGTACATCCGGGGGAGGATCCCTCCTACTGTGGGGACACCACCGCCGGGCAGAGGGTAGTGATGGGGCAGGAGGTATCGTGGGTAGGGGGTTCCTGGAGGGTAAAAGGGTGAGGAGAGCGGGGCTGAAGGTGGGGAGTAACCAGGGTAGGAGCCCGGTCCACCGTGGTAGAAAGAAGCTGGGGAATGCACCGCACCGGAGGGACTCCCATGAGGGCTGCTGTCCGGGCTGCTCCTCGCCGACGGGCTGGGGGTCGCCGAGGAGTGGTTGCCAGGGGAACGATTTGCAGGGTACCCCGGCTGACCCGGTTTGTGGCTCAGGAAGTCTTCAGGGTTGTGAGGGTGGCCCCTGAAAGTCGGGTAGAGGGCGCGGGGGTACAGGGGGCGCTCTGGGCTGTCGGCACAGCTGGGGCGGGTGGGCAGCGGCCGGCTGGGCTCCCTCTTGGCGGACGAGGAGGCCGAGGTGCTGTTGGTGCCGCGCAGGATGGACAGGACGCTGTGCTCCCTCTTGGGGGGGGTGGGCGTCACTGCGACGGGGGACGGACTGGAGGCTCCGACCAAGTGCTCGTCACCGCTCACCTGCTGCTGCTTGACCTCCAGGAGAGATTGTTCTGTGGAGACACAAAGAAGGAAAGGAGGTCAGTGGGAGTTCACCAGTTCAAGATGGAGTCCTCCTGCTTCCCCTCAGGGCCCAGGGAATATCTTCTGTCATTTGTAAAGTAAAGAAGTGGAATCACGACTTTTTCTGAACAATACAAATACTTAAATCTCATTCACATCAATGGATAAACTGCAGGTCACAAAGTTGTCATCAGCACATCTGTATGTGTGTGTGTTTGTGTGTCACAGGGTTCGGGCAAAGCAACTCAGGCGGCCAATTAAGGAGACAGGTTTGACGAACGAGCGTGAGGGGAGAGGGGGCGGCGGCAAGACACAGGAAGTGAGGCGTGACAGCTGCCTTCAGGCGCTGTGGGTGTGTGTGTTTGCATTTGTGAGTGTGTGTGTGTCTATAAAATCAAGATAAAATCGAAATGGTGGCAGACAGACAGGACTGATGGAAGGTTTCCTGCCAAAGATCCTGTGAAGTACACACACACACACAATGCGACAAGCAACACACACACACACAGGCGCCTGCAGACAAAGGCTCCTGTCTGATTGTTGACTCCCTAAAAACACACACTTACACACACTCACACACACACTTTTGATCAAGCTCCTACTCTCCTGGTTTTCTCAGCCACTCACTATTGTTTCCGGGTCAAAAGGTTAAATCTGAGAGTTTCCTCCTAAGTCACTCGCACCTACTGTCTCCTCCGCATGATGAAAGAGTGGATTAGGAGGCGCTCTCACACACACAGACACACACAGACACACACAGACACACACTCTCTCTAAAAGCCCCGGGACGTCAGCGAGCGGCACATCTCGGCTGTTAACCGGCTGCAGTCGGGCCCTTAAAGAGCCGCCATCTATTATCTATAAGCTCATTTACTGCCCAGTCAACTTTTTACCGTGAGGTCGCCCAGAGGGGAGAGTGTGTGTCTGTGTGTCTGTGTGTGTGTGTGTGTGAGAAGATGAAGGGTGTCAAGAGTTAATCCTGAGTAGTAGCACTGGTGAATTTAGCTCGACTCCCCCCCCTCACACACACACACACACACACACACACACACACACACACAGTCAGTGACCCTTGCGTCAGTGCTGTGGCAGCAGTGTAAACGTTGAGGTTATCAGTTCCTCCTCCTCCTCCTCCTCCTCCTCCTCCTCCTCCATCTCTTCCTCCTCTTCCCTCTTTCAGAAAACAAACAGGGCGGCCATCTTGCAGATATCAATCTGTCAACACGGCCCTTCTGCCAGGAAGTTCAAGTAGTCAACAGAGGGGGTGAGTGGGGGGGGGGCTCTCTACCTCCACCTCCTCCACCTTCTCTCTTTTCAAGTGGCAAATATATCAGGGTGAACACACACACACACACACACACACACACACACAGTGTGTGCAAGCTTTCATGTGCATGAGATGAAAAGAGTGGGTGTGAATGTGTTGGAATGTCCAGCTTATGACTACCAGCATGTGTGTGTTTGTGTGTGTGTGTGTGCGACAAGGGAGAGTGTTTTTGTCGGCAGAGCAGAGCGACACACACACACACACAAACACACACACACACACATGGCCGACAGGTGCTTTCGAGTAGGAACACTTAAAGAATGCTAAACGACAAAAAAAGCAAGAGAGGAGGAGAGTAGAGAAAGTGAGACACAAATGCACAAACACACACACACACAAACACACACACACACACACACACTTTTTGAACCAGTTAGATGTGAATTAAATTAATTTGAAGCAGCTGTGGCAGATGAAATAATCTCATGTGTTAAAACTCCACACAGATAATTCTTGAGCACAGTTCTCCACAGTGTCACTGATCTCAGAATCATTTATAGCTGTTTGCAAATGTTCAAAAAAACATGGAGGTGATTTGCTTGTTTTGTATTTTATGATGATTTGAGTTTTAAAAGGTTTAAGCTCCGTTGCAGCTCAGGACGGATCAGAGAAGCTTCACCTTTCGCCCTCGGAGTTTCACTTCAGCGTTTCTTAGACAGAGTCTCTGTGGTTCTCTTGGTTTTACTCAGTGGATTCAGATGATTTCTTCTGCAGAGCTTCAAACTAACGTGTGTCTGAAGTTACACATTTAAAAGAATAAAAGTCTGTAGCATTAAAAGTCTGAACTGTGAGAGCAGGTAAAATCAGTATTCAAGTCACCGGCAGGTCAACAGGAGCCGACACACACACTGCTACCCCCTGCCTCTGGTCCCCAGGTCATGCGCATTTCTCCCTGGGCAGTGGAGTCCCAGAGGCTGGGTCCTCTGGTTCCTCTGCCACCTCACATCAGCCTGCAGTCACACCTGGACCTCTCTCTCTCTCTAGTTTCCCTCTTAGCTCACTCGCTCTTTGATCACTCGCCTAAAGTGGATGAGTGCACTTAGTCGGGCTGCCTCATGAATGTGTGTTTGTGTGTGTGTGTGTGTGTGTCAGAGTGTGTGACAGTGGATTTCAGTGTCGAATGTCCAAATTTGTGCCTTTAACTCATTTGTGACTAAAGAAGAGTAAAATAAAATGATCCACTTCTGTTAAAATATTCTTATCATTGTGTTTTTATAAAGTTATAAAGAAATGTGACGACAACTTTCACACATTTTTCTTATAGAAAGGTCAACGAAGACAAACACACACACACACACACTCTCCCGCAGACACACACTGTCTGGTTCTTTTATTGAGGTTGGGCAAGATGTTGTGTGTGTGTCTGTGTGTGTGAGTGTGTGTGAGCTTTCATGTTAAAAGCGGGTCTTTAAGTGTGTAAGACTGTGGCATTAGGGGCCATATCCCCCTGTCTGTGTAATTACACTGTCACACACACACACACACACACACACAGACACACACAGAAAAGTACAACGATGGCACTGACAGAGATGAAAGCTTGTCGGTTGTGTACCTTCGTATGTGTGTGTGTGTCTGTGTGTGCATGTGTGTGAGATAATGACAGGCTAACGTTCAGAGAGGAAGGAGACGCGGCTACACTCAAACACACCGTTACGCATTAACAGTGGCGACAGGACACACTCAAGACTCACACACACACACACACACACACACACACACACACACGTATTGATTTTAAGTTTTTTTTATCTCAGCAGCTTCACACGTCCAATAAAAAAAAACTCTGCTCTTTCACAATAAAAGTCTGCTGACTGGTGCAATCTGATTCTGTTCCATCATGAAACAAACTTACTGAGTTTCTGCATCATCATCTCTCCGGACGGCGGGTAGTTGAGGCGCCGGGCGAAGTCGTGACAGTACCAGACCAGCAGCTCGGCGCCGGCGAGGATGGGCTTCACCGTGTAGAAGTAGATCTCCATGCCGTTCTGACACGCCGCCAGGTTCTGCTCCCCCGCCGAGTGGGCGGGGTTCACGTAGCGCATCCAATTAGAGCGCGTCTCGTCCAGGCCGTCCACGAAGTGATGGAACTCCCGCTCTGCGTAGATCTGAGGAGGAGAGGAAGGATTAAATCAACATGCTTTCATAAATAAAATAGAATATGTTTAAATGTCAGAATTTAAAGTCGCAAAAAATAATTGTTTTAAATTTTGCTCTGAATTTTGTAGGTTTTTCTTTCCTTGTTCCTTTGAGAGTTATAATACTTAACAAAATAAATGTCTTAATTCATTCAAAATAAAGTAATTAATTGAATCAGTAAAATTCGTTTTCCCTCCTTTCAATAACTTTGCTAAATACTGAAATTAAAAAATGTACTAAATAATTCAAATTTATGAATAAACAGAAAAAACACAATAACTTGCAAATAAGTAAAAGAATCAACGGAACTTTTAAAAATTAAATTTAAAATGTTAATGAAATGAGTCAGGATGTAAATAAGTAACTCACATAATTAAAAAG
>CM076722.1:1470213-1475888 GCA_038501795.1 Pseudopleuronectes americanus
CAAAAATTAACCAAATTATAAAACTAAAGGTTTGATGCTTCAATAATTCACTTTATTTGATTTAAGACAAAAAATGTAAAAACTCATATAAATGTTATATTTCGCATGTGAAGCATCTAAAGGTTTAAAGTTCACACGAAGCACAAAGTAAAATGTGTAACTCGACGTTCAGCAGCTCAAACATGATGAAACTTAAACTGCTTGATGAGACGCTGAACTGCGCCCCCTGCCAGGTGGGGTTGGTATTGCAGGCATTTCTATGCAATATGACACACACGCCTATCATCACAGTTTCAGATGAGACTTTTAATGAATGGATACGAACCGACGAAGACACAGTTTAAACACGCAGGACATTTCAGTTACAGTGTGTAACGGAGTGTGTGTGTGTGTGTGTGTGAATTCTGCTTCAGGCGTTTCACACACACAGACACACACAGACATTGATATACACAGCTTTCGTTCTTCAATGTGTGCGTGACGCTTTACGATGAGACACGGCCTCCTTTTCATTACATGACCTGCATCTGACTCACGTGTGTGTGTGTGTGTGTGTGTGTACAGATGGTTTTCTCTGCCCGTGTGTGTGACTGGAGAGAAAGTTTGTCTGTGCAACACTGTGTGTGTGTGTGTGTGTGTGTGTGGTGTGTGTGTGTGTGTGTGTGTGTGTGTGTGTGTGCTGACTCTGACCTCCTTGCCGTCAGCTGGGTGCTTGAAGGCCAGGTTCCGGGGCAGAGAAGCCTCGGCTCTGGTTGTCGTGGTCATCATGGCGTCACTGTCTGGCCCCGCCTCCCACGCCGTGTCTTTTACGATGTACGTGCACTTCTCGTCAAACTCTGTCTCCGTCCACCGAGTCATGTCTGCCTCCTCCATCTCCATGTCAACGTCTGTGTCTGTCATGGTCTCGGCCCCGTCGGAGCCTGAGCCGGCGGCGGAGGCCATCTTGGGTCCGCGCTGCGAGTCGTCCTGCTCCATGGTGTGCGCCCCCTCACTGGTCAACATGGCCGAGCTATGAGAGGTCGCCTGGTCGAGAGACACACAGGATGGAAGGAGAGAGAGAGATTTAATTTATTATTTCCAAAACACTTCAAACAAGAAGGAAAGAACAGGAGAAGCAAATAAGAAAAGAAGGGATGAGAGGGAAATGGAAAAAGTGTAATAAGGACGAGAGATGAACGCGGAGGTGGAGAGGCGGTGGACTATGTGGAAAATAAGATAACAAAAGTTTCACTAAAAAGAGGAGATGTGGGAGGAAGAAGATAAGAAATGAAAGAAGAGGAAAGAAAGAAAGAAAGGATTAAGACAAAAAGAAATAAAGACGCGGATGAAGGGGATGAATGGGGAGAAAGAGAAGAGAGGAGGAACTGTGATAATTGTGTGGTGACTCATTAGAGAGGGGGGGTCTGACTAACACTACTGTCACACACACACACACACAACACAAACACACACACACCCACAGGCACAGGAAACTGCCTCTTCGACAATTTACAATTTCAGAAAACAACTTAAAAAAAAATGTTCTTTCCTCTTAACGTCATTCATTTGTCTGATTTTAATTTTAATTCTTTCTTCTTGTTTTTCTTTCCCTTCTCACACGTCGTGAGAAACGAATCCGACTTTCTTCTCGTTCATCGTTCTCTCTCTTCTCTCCTTTAAAAGGAGAGATTTAAAGTGTGTTCGGCTGAGAGAGAGGAACCGATAGAGGAACTCAACACGTGTCTCTTTCTTATTCTGATGATCATAAGTTTATCATTTCATTTCCTTCCTCCCTGAGGCAGAGAAACTTTTCCTTTTGTGTATTTTATTTTATTGTGCACGTAAATACACTTAATGTAGAACTTGAGGGGAGTTAGCCGGACAGCGTGGTGGATTTATTGGGATTATGAAGCTCTCAGTATCCTCCCCGGTCTCTCCCTGGGGTTGAAGACAGAGGAAGGAAACGCTGTCTGTGTCTGAATGAAGCTAAAATTGGAAGCAGAGTGGCACTGCAGCGGAACCGGCAAATCATCCCGACTCCCAGCGTGTGTGTGTGTGTGTGTGTGTGTGTGTGTGTGTGTGTGTGTGTGTTGGTAATGGATGGCGGTGGTTGGGGCAGGGGGGGGTGATGAGGAAGGGAGCGCCAAAACTTTTCCATTTGGGGGCCACAGCAACGCAAACAAAACTTCAAACGTGATCCCACCCAAGACAATCCCACACACACACACACACACACACACACACACACACACACACAGACACACACAGGGACCAACATGCTGCTCGTCCCACGCAGGCGAGCGGAAAGCAGCAGATCTTCAGTGACCACACTCGACTCTGAGAATTCTTCTGCAGCCGCAAGAAAGAAAACGATTTCACATCCAACTGGCTCCAGTCACAGTTGTCGACTTTCCTTCCATTCGGCGACAGAGAAATGACACTAGAGCCGAATGTGGTCACTGATCAGAAGACGGTTAACTTTTTATCACCATAAAAATCCTTCTCAGGAAACAGAAAACTGATTTTAATGAGACGGGAGCTTCTTTATCTCTTTAAATTAATTTGTGTTGTATCTTTCGAGCTTTTGCAAAACACGAGGCCAACTCAAATTCTAACTTAATTATAATTCTCTCCAAAACTTGATTTATATATTTTTTCTCTGCTTCAAATCCTTTAAAACTCATCAGAAAAGAGCAAAAACAACTCGATAAAATTCAATTAAAATCCTGTAAAACCACTAAACTCTTTATTTTAAATGTAAAACTGTGAAAATCAAGGAAAGTGAATTTCTCGTCATCAGAAAACTCCACGAGCGGATCAACAAATTTCCATTTTCTCAAACTTAAATTCAAACACAAATTAAAGATCTGGGAACGTGTCTTAATATTTCACCTCGGAGAAAAGCTTCTTTGCATAACAGCTGCAACTTTGAAAACTAATAGTGAAACCAAGAACCAAGACACAATTCGCCTTCTCGCTTGGAACAAGTGAAAATATAAAAGCTGAGTCTGCTCACAATTCAGAGGAATTTCAAAATGAGGAGCAATTTCACAAGTCAAGATAAAAGTCTGTTCAAGAGAAATTAATCAGAAATCACCCTCAGCCTCTTTCTTCGTTTTAAAATCCACGAGAAGAAAAAGTGCGGAAACGTTTCCAAATAAAAAAACAACTAATGTCCAAATGTAAAACTCCTCCGAGTCCCAAACTGAGAAAAACACGAATCAAACGCTCAAAACTCTGAGATATTATCCTCCAGTTTAACACAATCCAAACTCGAGTGAAACACAAAAATATCTCATCATCATCGCCATCGTCAAAAATATACGATTCAACTCAGAGTCCCGATAAAAACATCTTTGGATTCAAGTCAGCACCAAAAAGCAATAATTAAAAAATAAAGTGAATAAATTTGGAGCCAAACTGTTTTAAATAATTATTTTCTTCTTTTTTTTTGTTTGACAAATTTTAACAAAATTGGCAAACAAAAAAATAAATGAAATGAGCTCAAAAAAAACAACAAATGAAAAAAGTCCAATAGAAATATTAAGTCTTTGGTGTTTTTTCTTTAGTTTAAATCATAAGAAGTCGAACTCACCGTGTAACTTTGGTCCCATCCACACATAAGGACGATGGGTCAGATCCTCTGTGTGCGAGTGTGTGTGTCTGTGTGCAGGACAGGTGCAGTTCTCCCCCTGTGTTGTGTCCTGCTCCGAGCTCTGATACTCCACACTGTGATTGTGTCTGTAGGACTGTGTGTGTGTTTGTGAGGTTCACAGTGTGTTCAAATGAATTCAAGTAGGCCACGCCCCTGACTCCACCCCCTGGCCCGGCCCACTTCCACTCCCCTCTCTCTCTCTCTCTCTCTATTTCTCTCTCTCTCACACACCCCCACACACATGCACACACACACACACACGCACACACACACACACACACACACACACATTTCAGTGCTAGGAAGCAGCAGGCGCTTTCACCTGAGGCCATGAGCTGCACACACACACACAGACACACACAGTCACACACACAGAAAACAACTTATTTTCGGCATCAAAAAATAGGTTTTCTTTTAGCAATGATCATCTGTGTGTGTCTGTGAGTGTGTGTGTGGGGGGGGGGAAATGTCTGTTAGCAGCTTTAAAGGGGGTAAACAACATGCGTGTGTGTGTTTGTGTTGTCATTGAGTCAGTGTCACAGGATGTCCCACTCTTCCCCAGGAAAACACACACACACACACACACGCACACACACACACACACACACACACACACACACGCTGCCTGTAGGGGGCAGGACTGATCTGCCCTTGTTAAGTTTTGCTGAGGAACTTTAAATGAGTCCTTCTCTCTCTCTCTCTTTCTCATTGTCTGTGTCTCTCGCCCTTTCCCTGTTCCTCTCTCTCCTTCCCTTCTCTATCACTTTATGTCTACTCTCTACACCCCTCTCTCTCTCTCTCTCTCTCTCTCTCTCCCTTTCTCCCCTCGTTTGCTTTCCTTCTCTTGCAAATGATTTCATTTCATCTCCAATCTAAATTGATGTGCACGTGAGTAAAGCAATGAATTGGATACGTAAAGAAAAATAAACTAAAACCCTTTAAAGTCGTTAGTGAAGATCTTCTGGAACCGAGGACGAGCTAGAGTCGGTCAAAATGGTTCAGATCCATTAAAAAACTCTGGTTAGAGTTAATATAAATTTAAATATTAATGTGTCCTTCACACAGAGAAGCTTTAACCTTCGGCTGCTGAACAAACCCTGTCTCCTCCATGTTAGTGGACGGGACACAGTGCTAACCTGGATATTATGTCTTCATATCTGGATTGAAGTGGAGACGTGATTTACTATTCATTGATCAGCTTATTAATTTACACTTTTACTTAAATTAAAACTTTTAACTCCTGTTGTTTTTACTATTTATATTTAATCCTGCATGTTCTTCATAAACTATCCAAAGATAAGTTTTCATAAAGGACTTAATCATGAGACAGTAAAGATTCGGACATGAATTTCAGGCGTTTGGGGGAAAACCATGACTTTAAAATAAAGTTTATTTACAGAACATGAAGTGAGATTTCTGTGTTTGCACAGGACGTGTGACCTCATCAGATTTCTCACACATGAAAGCGAGCGACGGGTTCATTGAAAAGTCAGAATGTTGAATTATAATGAGGTTTATGTTTCACTGGAGCTTTATTCTTTCTTTCTCTGCAGTTTCCCTCTTTATTCTTTTCTACTCGTCATAACCTGCAATTTTTAACATTAAAGGTAAAAGTCAGATTTCAAACTTCAGCTCTCGCTCACTGTTCCTAACAAAAGCTCACACGCTCACCAACACTGGAAATTCCCGTCTAATTGTCCCGACCGCCTCGATCCACCTCCTCCTCGCTCCTCCGTCCTCCGGCCCTTTGATTCGCTCGCTCTATCTACACAAACCATTTTCCACTGATTTCTCTCTCTCTGGAAAAAGTCCCCGTTCGGTCTTTCAGCATTTTCTTTCCCGTGTGTTTCATTAACTTAGAATTATTTATGAAAATAGGTTTGAGAAAATACAAGAAAAGCAGAACCAATAAATTAATAAAAATTACATTTAAATTAAACGTTGGAAGCAAAAGATAATATAAAAATAAAATGAGTTTCTGAAATAAAAGGATTAAACTATAGATTTGTTTTTGCTCATTTGGATTAATTCTGTCATCTGC
>CM076722.1:1476088-1511088 GCA_038501795.1 Pseudopleuronectes americanus
AATGATTCTGTTGAGTGTTTGTTTGTGTTAGTGATGTTTATCGATAGATTTTGTGTTGTGTTGTGATGTTTGAGGGATGAGTAGTTAGTGTCTTGATTTAAGTTTTATTTGAGTTAAGATATAGTTAAGTGTATACTGTGTGTCGTATGTTTTAAAGAAGTGTGTGTGATAGAATAGTGTAAGTACGTTAAAGTGGTTTTTGTGACGGTTTGTTTGTGTTGCAATGTGGTAGAATGTTTGAGTGTAGTTATGTTTATAGTTTGGTGTTATAGTATTGTGTTGTGTAGTTTAGAGAATATCGTTTTTATGATTAGTAAGAGTTGGTTGTGTGTGGGTAGATTTGAGAATTGTGTTGTTTAGAGTTGTTGTTTTGAAGCAGAGCATTGAGTATAGATTGTTAGAGAGCTGTTAGTTTGTAGAGCTAGAGTGTATGTGTGATTATGATAGTCAAGATTTAGTTTATGATGTGTTTTGTGTATTGTGTGAGTTGATTGTTTTGTGAAATTAGGTGAAGAGTGTTGTGGGAGAGGTTATTGGGTTAAATGTAAATGTTTCATGTGTTTAGTGTTGGTGTGTTGTGTCTGTATGTTTTTAGTTTTTTTGGTTAGTGATGACCTGATTTGTTTGATATATTAAATGTGCTTGTTGTGATGTTTTTTGTTTGCTGTGTACAGTTTCTGTCGTATATGAGGTTGTTGTGTAGTTAGGTGTGGAAGCGCTTAGGTTGATGATGTGGTGTTGGTATTGAATGATGTGATTATTTATTAGAGTGTGTTTTCTTGGTTGGTGGTTTGTGGTCGAGTGTGTGTTTGTGTAGTGTTATAGTGGTGTGTGTGTTGAGTGAGCAGTGTGTTTGGATGAGGGATGCTTTATTGTTTGTTTTTATTGTAAGTTGTGTTGAAGATGTGGTAGTGTTGAATGGAGATTGTTTGTTTTGCTCGTTTTTTTGTATGATTTGTTCTAGAGGTGTTAGTGGCTAGTAGTGGGTTTATGTGTTTCTTATTGTGAGTGAAAGGTGAGGTTGTTTTGTAAGAAGTATGGATAGTGTTGTGAGCTTAGAAGTATAGTATGATGAATGTAGTGTTTGAGTATATGTGTTGTAGTGGTTGGGTCTTTATATATTGGATGTTAAGTTTTGGCTTGATGTGGCTGAGTGTCGGTGTACTTTTGTTGTTGTGGTGTGTTTTTTTGTCTGTATAGTGTCTGTTGAGATGTTGTTGTTGTATACGAGTGATGAATAAGCGGTTGGTGTTGTGGTATTGGTAGTGTTGTGTGTGATTGTTTGATTAGTTGTTGGATGTGTGGGCTGGTTTGCATCGTGTGTAGTAGTGTGTGTATGTTATTGTTAGTGATTTATGTGTTTTGTGGAGTTCATTGTTTGAGTGTCATTGTGATTGTTGGTTCGATTTTGTGTAGCTGTTTTGTTTGAGTGTTTGAGCGATAGTTGTGCGCAAGGAAAGATCATTTTTTTGGTTGAAGTGTGTATGTGTAGAGTATGAGTGTGTTTAGTTGTGATAAGTTGTGTGTGTGATTAGTTATATTGTCTGTTTGTATGTGTGTATGGTGTTTGATTTTATTGTGTGTGTTTCTAGTTGTAAAGTGTCTGTGTTATATTGTTGTAGATGTATTTGTTGTTGTTTTCGTGTAGTTGTGTTTGTTTAGTGATGTGCATGTTTTGTAATTTTGTTTTGGAGTGTTTTGATCATATTGTATTGTTTAGGTTTGTGTTGAAATGTATGGTTGATGTGATGGTTGAGTTATAGGAGGAATGAAGCTAAAGAAGTAAGTTGTACATGAGTTTTAGGTAAGTTTGTATGTGTAGTATTTGCTTGTTCTATGAGTGTAAGTAGTGTGTTTTGTTTTTTGCTGTTGATGTTGATCCAGATATCGTGTTGTTTAATGTTGATTGTGAAATTTGTTGTAGTGTTTTGTATGTAGAATGATTATGTTGTGCTGTTTAGATTGTTTTTGTATTATGTGTGAGTGTTGATTGTTTTGTATGTGATGGTTGTGTGCGTCTTGTGGATCACTTTGCTGTGGTTTGTGTGTGTGGTGTAATTGATGTAAGCTTGTTATATGAGTTAGTGTATTGTGATTGTTTGTCTTATGTTTTGTGTATGTTGTGTATTGTTTGAGAATGTTGACTCTGTGTTAGGTGTTATGTGTTTTAGTTTGTTCGTTTGTACTTGATTGAGAGTTAATTATGTGTGTTATTCTGCTTTTTCGTGTAGTGTGTGATGTGTAGTGATGTGTGAGTGTGTTGTTAGAGAAGGAATAAGTTTGTGTTTTTAGAATAGATGTTTTGTCGGAGTGTAGTAATGTTTTTTTGTTTGATTAGTGAAACTCTGATTAGAGTATGTTGTGATAGTGATTAAAATGTTTTTCTAGAATCTTATATTTGATTGTATATTGATCTAGTATTAAGACTTGTCATTTGTTATGGTTTTGTGTGTCTTGTAAGATGTGATTTGTGTATGTTATATTTGTGTTGTTATGATAAGTTTGGGTATGTTGTGTGGGTTTGTGTGTGTGTGTGTTTGTGTGTTGTGTGTTTGTGTGTTGTGTGTTTGTTGTTGTGATTTGTTGTTGGTTGTTTGTGTTGTGTGTGTTGTGTGTGTTGTTGTTGTTGTGTTTGTGTGTTTGTTGTGTGTGTTGTGTGTGTTTGTGTGTTGTGTGTTTTGTGTTGTGTTGTTGTTGTGTGTGTGTGTTGTGTGTGTTTGTGTGTGTGTGTTGTTTGTTGTGTGTTGTGTGTTGTTTGTGTTTGTTGTTGTGTTGTGTTTGTTGTGTGTTGTGTTTGTGTTGTTGTTGTTGTTGATTTGTGTGTGTTGTGTTGTGTGTGTGTGTTTGTGTTGTGTTGTGTGTGTGTTGTGTTGTGTTGTGTGTGTTGTTTGTGTGGTTTGTGTGTTGTTGTGTTGTTGTGTTGTGTGTGTGTGTGTTGTGTTTGTGTGTTGTTGTGTGTTTGTTGTGTGTTGTGTGTTGTGTGTGTGTTGTTTGTTGTTTTGTTGTGTTTGTTGTTGTGTTGTGTTTGTTGTGTTGTGTTTGTTGTGTGTGTTGTTGTGTGTTGTTGTGTGTTGTGTTTGTGTTGTTGTGTTTGTTGTGTTTGTGTGTTGTGTGTTTGTGTTGTTGTTTGTTGTTGTGTTGTTGTGTGTTGTTTTTGTTGTTGTGTGTTTTGTTGTTTTGTGTGTTGTTGTGTGTGTTGTGTTTGTGTGTTGTTGTGTTTGTTTGTTGTTGTGTGTTGTTTGTTGTGTTGTTTTGTTGTGTTGTGTTGTGTTTGTTGTGTTTTGTTGTGTGTTGTGTTTGTTGTTGTTGTGTTGTGTTTGTGTTGTTGTGTTTGTTGTTGTGTTGTTGTGTGTTGTGTTGTTTTGTGTGTTTTGTGTGTTGTGTGTTTGTGTGTTGTTTGTTGTGTGTTGTTGTTGTTTGTTTGTGTGTGTGTTTGTGTTGTTGTTTTGTGTGTTGTGTTGTTGTTGTGTGTTGTGTTTGTGTTGTTTGTGTGTTGTTGTGTTGTGTTGTTTGTGTGTTGTTGTGTTTGTTGTGTTGTGTTGTTGTTGTGTTTGTTGTGTGTTGTGTTGTTGTGTTGTTGTTGTTGTGTTTGTGTGTTTGTGTTGTGTGTTGTGTTGTGTTTGTTTTGTTGTGTTGTGTTGTGTTGTTTTGTGTTGTGTTGTTGTGTTGTTTGTGTGTTTGTTGTTGTGTGTTGTTGTGTTTGTTGTTGTGTGTTTGTGTTGTTGTGTTTGTGTGTTGTGTTGTTGTTGTGTTGTTTGTTGTTTGTGTGTTGTGTTGTTTTGTTGTGTTTGTGTGTTTGTTGTGTGTTGTTGTTGTGTTTGTTTGTGTTGTGTTGTGTTGTTGTGTGTTTGTTGTGTGTTTGTTGTGTTGTGTTGTGTGTTTGTTGTGTGTTGTTTTGTTGTTTGTGTGTTTGTGTGTTGTGTTGTTTGTGTTGTGTTGTTGTGTTGTGTTTTGTGTTTGTGTTGTGTGTTGTTGTGTTTGTTTTGTGTGTGTTGTGTTGTTGTGTTTGTTGTGTTGTTGTGTGTTGTTGTTTGTTGTTGTGTGTGTTTGTGTTTGTGTGTTGTTTGTTGTTTGTTGTTGTGTTTGTTGTGTTTGTGTTGTTGTTGTGTTTGTGTGTGTGTTTGTTGTTGTGTTGTTGTTTGTGTTTGTTTGTGTGTTGTGTGTGTTGTGTTGTGTGTTTGTTGTGTTGTGTGTTGTTGTGTGTTTGTTGTTGTTGTGTGTGTTTGTTTGTGTTGTGTGTTGTTTGTTGTGTTTGTGTGTTGTTGTGTGTGTTGTGTTGTGTTGTTTGTGTGTTGTGTTGTGTGTTGTGTTGTGTTGTGTTGTGTGTTTGTTGTGTTGTGTGTTGTGTGTGTTGTTTGTTGTGTGTTTGTGTTGTTGTTGTTGTGTGTTGTTTGTGTTTGTTGTGTGTGTTGTGTTGTTGTTTGTGTGTTTGTGTGTTGTGTTGTGTTTGTTGTGTTGTGTTGTTTGTTGTGTTTTGTTGTGTTGTGTGTTGTTTGTGTGTTGTGTTGTTGTTGTGTTGTTGTGTGTGTTGTGTTGTTGTTGTGTGTGTTTGTGTGTTTGTGTGTTTGTGTTGTGTTGTGTTTGTTGTTGTTGTGTGTGTTGTTTTTGTTGTGTTGTGTTGTTGTGTTTTGTGTGTTGTGTTGTGTTGTGTGTTTTGTGTTGTTGTGTTGTGTGTTTGTGTGTGTTGTGTTTGTTGTGTTTGTTTTGTTGTTGTTGTGTTTGTTTGTGTTGTGTTGTGTTTGTTGTTGTGTTTTGTGTGTTGTGTTGTGTTGTTGTGTTGTTTGTGTGTGTTGTTGTGTTGTGTGTGTTGTTGTGTTTGTGTTGTGTTGTGTTTTGTTTGTGTGTGTTTGTTGTTGTGTGTTGTGTTGTTTGTGTGTGTTGTGTGTTTTGTTTGTTGTGTTTTGTGTGTTGTTGTTGTGTGTTGTGTTGTTGTTGTGTTGTTTGTGTGTTGTGTTTGTGTGTTGTTGTTTGTTGTGTTGTGTTGTGTTGTTTGTGTGTTGTTGTTGTTGTGTTGTGTTTTGTTGTTGTGTGTGTTGTGTGTTGTGTTGTGTGTTTTGTTGTTGTGTTGTGTGTTGTTGTGTGTTGTTGTGTTGTTTGTGTGTTGTGTTGTGTGTTGTGTTTGTGTTGTGTGTTGTGTTGTGTGTGTGTTTGTGTTGTGTTGTGTTGTTGTTTGTGTGTGTTGTTGTGTTGTTTGTGTGTTGTTGTTTGTTGTGTGTTTGTGTGTTGTTGTTTGTGTTGTGTGTTGTTGTGTTGTGTGTGTTTTGTTGTGTTGTGTTGTTGTGTTTGTTGTGTTTGTTGTTGTTGTGTGTTGTGTGTTTGTTGTGTTGTTGTTGTGTTTGTGTTGTGTGTTGTGTGTTGTGTTTTGTGTTGTTTTGTTGTGTTGTGTTGTTTGTGTGTGTTGTTGTTGTGTTTTGTGTGTTGTTGTGTTGTGTTGTGTTTGTTGTGTTGTGTTGTGTTTGTGTGTTGTTGTTTGTTTGTTGTGTGTTGTGTTTTGTTGTGTGTGTTGTTTGTGTTGTTGTTGTGTTGTGTTGTGTTTGTTGTGTGTTGTGTTGTTGTGTGTTGTGTTGTGTGTTTGTTGTGTTGTTGTGTTGTTGTTGTGTTTGTTTGTTGTGTTGTTGTTGTGTTGTGTTTGTTGTTGTGTTGTTGTGTGTTGTTTGTTGTTGTGTGTTTGTGTGTTGTGTTTGTGTTGTGTTTTGTGTTTGTGTTGTTTGTTGTGTTTGTGTTGTTGTTTGTGTGTTTGTTGTGTGTTGTTGTGTTTGTGTTGTTGTGTGTTTGTGTTTGTTGTTGTTGTGTTGTGTTTGTGTTGTGTGTGTTGTGTGTGTTGTGTGTGTTTTGTGTTTGTTGTGTTTGTTTGTTGTGTTGTGTGTGTTTGTTGTTGTGTTGTTGTGTTGTTGTTGTGTTGTTGTGTGTTGTTGTTGTGTTTGTGTTGTGTTGTTGTTGTTTTGTGTTGTTGTGTGTTTGTGTGTGTTGTGTGTTGTTGTTGTGTTGTTGTGTGTTGTTGTTGTTGTGTTGTGTTGTGTGTTTGTGTTGTGTTTGTGTGTTGTGTTGTTGTGTTGTTTGTGTGTTGTTTGTTGTGTTTGTGTGTTTGTTGTTGTGTTGTGTGTGTTTGTTGTGTGTTGTTGTTGTGTTTGTGTTGTGTTGTGTGTTTGTTGTTGTTTGTGTGTGTTTGTTGTTGTGTTGTTGTGTTGTGTTGTTTGTTGTTGTTGTTTTGTGTTGTGTTTGTGTGTTGTGTTGTTTGTTGTTGTGTGTTGTGTGTTGTTGTGTTGTTTGTGTGTTGTTGTGTTGTGTGTTTGTTGTTGTGTGTTGTGTGTTTGTGTTGTTGTTGTTTGTTGTGTTGTGTGTTTGTGTTGTGTGTTGTGTTTGTTGTGTTGTGTGTTGTGTGTTTGTTGTTGTGTGTGTTGTTTTGTTGTTGTTTGTGTGTGTGTGTGTTTGTTGTTGTGTGTGTGTGTGTTGTGTTTGTGTTGTGTTGTTTTGTGTTGTGTGTTTTGTTGTGTTGTGTTGTGTGTGTGTTGTTGTGTTTGTGTGTTGTGTTTGTTGTGTTGTTGTGTTGTGTTGTGTTTGTGTGTTGTTGTGTTTGTGTGTGTTGTGTGTTGTTTGTGTGTTTGTGTTTGTTGTGTGTTGTTGTTGTTGTTGTTGTGTGTGTTGTTTTGTTGTGTTTTGTGTGTGTTGTGTGTGTTTTGTGTGTGTGTTGTTGTTGTTGTGTTTTGTTGTGTGTTGTGTTGTGTGTGTTTGTTGTGTGTGTTGTTGTTGTTGTTGTTTTTGTTGTTTGTTGTTGTGTGTGTTTGTTTGTGTGTTGTTGTTGTGTTGTTGTGTTTGTGTGTGTGTGTGATTCGTAGAGTGTGTGAGTAGAGGTGAGTTTTGTGTTTGTGAATATAACAGTAGTAGATTGAGTTAGTTGAGTAGATGTATGTGGTGTTGGTGTGATTTTTGAATGATGGGTTGGAAAGAAAGATAGGGAATGATAATTTTGAAGATAGAGTTATGTTATAAGATAGTGTAGGTTATGAGAGTGAAGAGAAAATTTTAATATTTAAGTTATGAAATGTTGAGAGCAAGTGTGGTGTATGATTAGTGTGAAGCAAGAACGTGTAATTAGGAGTTGTTAAAATGAAGTTTGTTAAGTCGGTTATTGGTTTAGGATAGTTAGTGTGATGTATTAGAGTTGTAATGAAGAGTGTTAGTTTAGTAGAGAATAGTAGTTGTTGTGTTTTAAGATGGATTTTAAGTTAGTCGAAGATTGTGTTTTGGAAGTGTGAGGATTGTATTTATTAGTAGTAAATGATGTAATATGTTGAAGTTTTATTGAATAAGATATAGAGGTGAAGTGAAAGAGTAGGATGAGTGTGGGTTGAGTGAGATTATGAGTAGATATTTGAGAGATTTGTGTGTGAGCTATGTATTGCTGTAGAGTGTTGTGTGTATTGATAGTGGTTTGTAAGTTTATTGTTATGTAGTGGAGAGGAGATGTTAGAGTTTTAGCGGGGTGTATAAGATGTGTTGGTGTAATAGTATGTTTAAGTAGTTTTATTGAAGTTTGTTTGTTTAGTATTATTGTTAGAGTTTGTATTGAAAATTGCTGTCGGAGAGTTATGAGTGATAAGGTAGATAGTATGTTAGATTCGTATGGTTGTGTTGTAAGTTCTATATTTCGTTTATCTGGATGCTTTATGGCTAAGTAGTCGTTGGTAAGCTTTTTGGTGTGGAGTGTGTGTATGAGTGGGTTGGTATGATGTGTGTGTTGTTAGGTATTGTTGTTGTGTGTGTGATTAGTAGTGATAGAGTAGGTGTATCTACTATTGTCGCAGAGTATGTAGAGTTTGAGATTTAGATTCTGAGTGGTTGTAGTTAGTTGCTAGAGTGTGTTTATAGATTTGAGGATTTGTTGGTGGTTTTTCATAGTTTTTTGGATGTTTGTATTGTTTTGGATTTTGTGTGGTAAGTATTTGTTTGCTGTGTTGTCATATGGTGTATGATGAGTGAGATATGTGATTGATGTGTTGTTTTTGTGGATAGTTGTGAAACTTTCGTTTGTGTTTATGTTTGAGTGTTGTTGTTCGTTGTTTTGTGCTGCATGTTGAGTTCTTTATAGTTATTTTGATGAATGTTGGTTATGTTCTTTGTTTGTTGTTATGTTGTTGGATGTTTGTTGGTTTATTGTTTTGTTGTCTGTTTGTTGTATTAGTATGTTTGTTGTTGACTGTGATGGTTTATTGGTGATTTGGTTTGTGTTGTTATTAGATTTTTTTTGTGTGAGTGATTTTTTGGTTGAGTTGTGTTTTGTTGTTTTGTGTTGTTTGATGTGTTTTGGTGTGTTTGTGTGACAGTGTTTTATTGGTTGTGTGTTGTGATGATGTGTGTGTGTGGTTGTATGTGACTGTGTGTTGTTTATTGAGTGGTTGTTGTTTTGTGTTGTTTGTGTTGTTGTTGTGTGTGTGTTGTGTTGTGTTGTGTTGTTGTTTGTTGTGTGTTGTTGTGTTGTGTTGTTTGTGTTGTGTGTTGTTGTTGTTGTGTTTTGTGTGTTGTGTTGTGTGTGTTGTTGTGTGTTTGTGTGTGTTGTTGTGTTGTGTTGTGTTGTGTTGTGTGTGTTGTTGTTGTTGTGTTGTTGTGTGTGTGTGTTGTTGTTGTGTTGTGTGTTGTTTGTTGTGTTTGTGTTGTGTGTTGTTTGTGTGTTGTGTTGTTTTGTGTTGTGTTGTTGTGTTTTGTGTTGTGTTGTGTGTTGTTGTGTTGTGTTGTTGTGTGTGTTTGTTGTGTTTGTTTGTGTTGTTGTGTTGTGTTGTGTGTTGTGTTGTTGTGTTGTTTGTTGTTGTGTTGTTGTGTGTGTTGTGTTGTGTTGTTTGTGTGTTGTTTTGTTGTGTTTGTGTGTTGTGTTGTTGTGTTGTTGTGTTGTTTGTTTGTTGTTGTGTTGTGTTGTGTGTTGTGTGTTTGTTGTGTGTTGTTTGTGTTGTTGTGTTGTTGTGTGTGTGTTTGTGTTGTGTGTTGTTTGTTGTTGTGTGTGTTTGTTGTGTGTGTTGTGTGTTGTGTTGTTGTGTGTTGTTGTGTTTGTGTTGTGTGTTGTTTGTTGTGTGTGTGTGTTTGTGTGTTTGTGTGTGTGTTGTGTGTTGTGTGTTGTTGTGTGTGTTTGTTTGTTGTTGTTGTGTGTTGTGTTGTGTTGTGTTGTGTTGTGTTTGTGTGTTGTTGTGTTGTGTGTTGTGTTGTTGTTGTTGTTTGTGTTGTGTGTTGTGTTTGTGTGTTGTGTTTGTGTTGTTTGTGTGTGTTGTTGTGTTGTTGTTGTTGTGTTGTGTGTGTTTGTGTGTTTGTTGTTGTGTTGTTGTTTGTGTTGTGTTGTGTGTGTTGTTTGTGTTTGTGTGTGTTTGTTGTGTTGTGTTGTGTGTTGTGTTGTGTTTGTTGTGTTTGTTGTGTTGTGTTGTGTGTGTGTTTGTTGTGTGTGTTGTTTGTGTGTTGTTGTTGTGTGTTTGTGTTGTGTTTGTTGTGTTGTTGTGTGTTGTGTGTTTGTTGTGTGTGTTGTTGTGTGTGTTGTGTTGTGTTGTTGTTTGTGTTGTGTTTGTTGTTGTTGTGTGTTGTTTGTTGTGTGTTGTGTGTGTTTGTTGTGTGTGTTGTGTTGTGTTGTTGTGTGTGTTGTTGTGTTGTTTGTTGTTGTTTGTGTGTTTGTGTGTTGTTGTGTTGTGTTGTGTGTTGTGTTTGTGTTGTGTTGTGTGTTTGTGTTTGTGTGTGTGTTGTTTGTTTGTGTTGTGTGTTGTTGTGTTTGTGTTGTTGTTGTGTTGTTGTGT
Source organism: Pseudopleuronectes americanus (assembly GCA_038501795.1). Taxonomy (NCBI): domain Eukaryota; kingdom Metazoa; phylum Chordata; class Actinopteri; order Pleuronectiformes; family Pleuronectidae; genus Pseudopleuronectes; species Pseudopleuronectes americanus. Next base: position 1,485,856 of record CM076722.1, read on the forward strand.
TTGTGTGTGTGTTGTGTTGTTTGTGTTTGTGTTGTGTTGTTGTGTGTGTTGTGTGTTGTGTTGTGTTGTGTTGTTGTGTTGTTGTGTGTTTTGTGTTGTGTTGTGTTGTTGTGTTGTGTGTTGTGTTGTGTGTTGTGTTGTTGTGTTGTTTGTGTGTTTGTTGTGTTGTTTGTTGTTGTGTTGTGTGTTGTGTGTTTGTTGTGTTGTGTGTTGTGTTGTGTGTTTGTGTGTTGTTTGTTTGTGTGTGTTGTTTGTGTGTTGTGTTGTGTTGTTGTTTGTGTGTGTTGTGTGTTGTTGTGTTGTTTGTGTGTGTTGTTGTGTTGTGTGTGTTTGTTGTGTTGTTGTTGTGTTGTGTGTTGTGTGTGTTTGTGTTTTGTTGTGTGTGTTGTTGTGTTGTTTGTGTTGTGTTGTGTGTGTTTGTGTTGTGTGTTGTGTTGTTGTGTTTGTGTGTTGTTGTTGTGTGTTGTTGTGTGTTTGTGTTGTTGTGTTGTGTGTGTTTGTTGTTGTGTTGTGTGTGTGTTTGTGTGTTGTTGTGTGTTGTGTTGTTGTGTGTTGTGTGTTGTGTTGTGTGTTGTTTGTGTTGTTGTTGTGTGTTGTGTTGTTGTTTGTGTGTTGTGTGTGTTTGTGTGTTTGTGTTGTGTGTTTGTTGTGTGTGTGTTGTGTGTTGTTTGTGTGTTGTTGTGTTGTGTTTGTTGTGTTGTGTGTTGTTGTGTGTTGTGTTTGTTGTGTTGTTGTGTGTTGTGTTGTTTGTGTTGTGTTGTTGTTGTGTGTTGTTTGTGTGTTGTTTGTGTTGTGTGTTGTGTGTTTTGTGTGTTGTGTTGTTGTGTTGTGTGTGTTGTGTTGTTGTGTGTTGTGTTGTTGTGTTGTGTTTGTGTGTTGTGTTGTGTTGTTGTTGTGTTGTGTGTTGTTTGTGTTGTGTTGTGTTTGTGTGTTGTGTTGTTGTGTTGTTGTGTTGTTGTTTGTGTTGTGTGTGTTGTGTTTGTGTTGTGTGTTGTGTTGTTTGTGTTGTGTTGTTGTTGTGTTTGTGTTGTGTTGTGTGTTGTGTTGTTGTGTTGTTGTGTGTTTGTGTTGTGTGTTGTTTGTGTGTGTTGTGTTGTTTGTGTGTTGTGTTGTTGTGTGTTGTGTGTTGTTTGTGTTTGTGTTTGTGTGTTTGTGTTGTTGTGTTGTTGTTTGTGTTGTGTTGTTGTGTGTTGTGTTGTGTTGTGTGTTGTTGTTGTGTTGTGTTGTGTTTGTTGTGTGTTGTTGTGTTGTTGTTGTTGTTTGTGTTTGTGTTGTTGTTGTTTGTGTGTTGTTTGTGTGTTGTGTGTTGTTGTGTTTGTGTTGTGTTGTGTTGTTGTTGTGTGTTGTGTTGTGTTTGTGTGTTGTTGTTGTGTTTGTGTTGTGTGTTGTGTTGTTTTGTGTGTGTTGTTGTGTTGTGTTTGTTGTGTGTTGTGTGTTGTGTGTTGTGTGTGTTGTTTGTGTTGTGTGTTGTGTTGTGTGTTTGTTGTGTGTGTTTGTGTGTGTTGTGTTGTTGTGTTGTTGTGTGTTGTGTTGTGTTGTGTTGTTGTTTTTGTGTTGTGTGTGTTGTTGTGTGTGTTGTGTGTGTTTGTTGTTGTGTTGTGTGTTGTTGTGTGTTGTTGTTGTGTTGTGTTTGTTTGTGTGTTTGTGTTGTTGTGTTGTTGTGTGTGTTGTGTTGTGTTGTTGTGTTGTTGTGTGTTGTTTGTGTTTGTTGTGTGTTGTTTGTGTGTTGTTGTGTTTGTGTGTTGTTGTTTGTTGTGTGTTGTTTGTGTTGTGTGTTGTTTGTGTGTTTGTGTTGTTGTGTTGTGTTTGTGTGTTGTTGTGTGTGTTGTGTGTTTGTGTGTTGTTGTGTTGTGTTTGTTGTTGTGTTGTGTTTGTGTTGTTTGTTGTGTTGTTGTGTGTTTGTTGTGTTGTTTGTGTTGTGTGTGTTTTGTGTGTTGTGTGTTGTGTTGTTGTGTTGTGTGTTTGTGTTGTGTTTGTGTTGTGTTGTTGTGTTGTGTTGTTTGTGTTGTTGTGTTGTTGTGTGTTGTTGTGTTGTTTGTGTTGTTGTGTTTGTGTGTTTGTTGTGTTGTGTTGTTGTGTTGTTGTGTTTGTTGTTGTGTTTGTGTGTGTTGTGTGTTGTGTGTTTTGTGTGTTGTTGTTTGTGTTGTGTTTTGTGTTGTTGTTGTGTTGTGTTGTTGTGTGTTGTTGTGTTGTGTGTGTTGTGTTTGTGTGTTTGTTGTGTGTTTGTGTTGTTGTTTGTGTGTGTTGTTGTGTTGTGTTGTGTGTTGTTGTTGTGTTGTTGTTTGTGTGTTTTGTGTGTGTGTTTTGTTGTGTGTTGTTTGTGTTGTTGTGTTGTGTGTGTTTGTTGTTTGTTGTGTGTGTGTTGTGTGTTTGTTGTGTGTTGTTGTGTTGTGTTGTGTTTGTGTTGTGTTGTTGTGTGTGTTGTGTGTTTGTTGTGTGTTGTTGTGTTGTGTTTGTGTGTTGTTTGTGTTGTGTGTTGTGTTGTGTGTGTTGTTGTTTGTTGTGTGTTTGTGTGTTTGTGTTGTTTGTGTGTTGTGTTGTTGTGTTGTTGTTGTGTGTGTTGTGTGTTTGTGTGTTTGTTGTTGTTTGTGTTGTTGTGTTGTTGTGTTGTTGTTGTGTTTGTTGTGTTGTTGTTGTTTGTGTTGTTTGTGTGTTGTTGTGTTGTTGTGTTGTTTGTGTTTGTGTTGTTGTTGTGTTGTTTGTGTTGTGTGTGTGTTGTTTGTGTTGTTGTTGTTGTGTGTGTTGTGTTTGTTGTGTGTGTTGTTGTGTTGTTGTTGTGTGTTTGTTGTTGTTTGTGTTGTGTTGTTTGTGTGTTGTGTGTTGTGTTTGTTGTGTGTTGTTTGTTGTGTTGTGTGTGTTTGTGTTGTGTGTTTTGTGTTGTGTTGTGTGTTTGTGTGTGTGTTTGTTGTGTGTTTGTGTGTTGTTGTGTTGTGTTGTTGTGTGTTTGTTGTTGTGTGTTTGTGTTGTGTTGTGTTGTTTGTGTGTTGTTGTGTGTGTTGTTTGTGTGTTGTGTGTTGTTGTGTTGTGTTGTGTTGTTGTTGTGTTTGTTGTGTTGTGTTTGTGTTGTGTTTGTTGTTGTGTGTTGTTGTGTGTTGTGTTGTTGTGTGTGTTGTGTTTGTGTTGTTGTGTTGTTTGTGTGTTGTGTGTGTGTTTGTTGTTGTTGTGTGTTGTTGTGTTTGTGTTGTGTGTGTTGTGTTTGTGTGTTGTTTGTTGTGTTGTGTGTTGTGTTGTGTGTTGTGTTGTTGTGTGTGTTTGTTGTGTTGTGTGTTGTTGTTTGTGTTGTGTTGTGTTGTTGTGTTGTGTTGTGTGTTGTGTTGTTTGTGTTGTTGTGTGTGTGTTGTGTTGTGTGTTGTTGTGTTGTGTTGTTGTGTTTTGTGTTGTTGTTGTGTTGTGTGTTGTTGTGTGTTGTTGTGTTGTTGTTTGTGTGTGTGTTGTGTTGTGTTGTGTGTTTGTTGTGTTGTGTTGTTGTGTGTTGTGTTGTTGTGTGTTGTTGTGTTTTGTGTTGTGTTGTGTTGTGTGTTTGTGTTGTGTTGTGTGTGTTTGTGTGTGTTGTGTTGTGTTGTTGTGTGTTGTTGTGTGTTGTGTTGTGTGTTGTTGTTGTGTTTGTGTGTTGTGTGTTTGTGTTGTTGTGTTTGTTGTGTGTTGTGTTGTGTTGTTGTGTGTTGTGTGTTTGTGTTGTTTGTGTTGTTGTTGTGTGTGTTGTGTTTGTTGTGTGTGTTGTGTTGTTGTGTTGTGTGTTGTGTGTGTGTTGTGTGTTGTGTGTTGTGTTGTGTGTTGTTGTGTGTTGTTGTGTGTTTGTGTGTTTGTTGTGTGTTGTGTTGTGTTGTGTGTTTGTGTGTTGTGTTGTTGTGTTTGTTGTGTGTGTGTTTGTTGTTTGTGTGTTGTGTGTTGTGTTGTGTGTGTTTGTTGTGTGTTGTTGTTTGTGTTGTGTGTTGTGTTTTTGTGTGTGTTTGTGTGTTGTGTGTGTTTGTTGTGTGTTGTGTGTGTGTTGTGTGTGTTTGTTGTTGTTTGTGTGTTGTGTTTGTTGTGTTTGTGTTGTGTGTGTTGTGTTGTTGTGTTGTGTGTTGTGTGTGTTTGTGTGTGTGTTGTGTGTTGTGTTTGTTGTGTTGTGTGTTTGTTGTGTTGTGTGTGTTGTGTTGTGTTGTTGTGTGTTGTGTTGTGTGTTGTTGTGTTTGTGTTGTGTGTTGTGTTGTGTTTGTTTGTGTTGTGTGTGTTGTTTGTGTGTGTTGTTGTGTTGTGTGTTGTTGTGTGTGTGTTTGTGTTGTGTTGTGTTGTTGTGTGTTGTGTGTTGTGTTGTTGTGTGTTTGTGTGTTGTGTGTTGTTGTGTGTGTTGTGTTGTTGTGTTGTGTGTGTTGTGTTGTGTGTTGTGTTGTTTGTGTTGTGTTGTGTGTTGTTTGTTGTTGTGTTGTGTGTTGTGTGTGTGTTGTGTTGTTTGTTTGTGTGTTGTGTGTTGTTGTTTGTGTTGTTGTGTTGTGTTGTGTTGTGTGTGTTGTTGTGTTGTGTGTTGTGTTGTGTTGTTGTGTGTTGTGTGTTGTGTTGTTGTGTTGTGTGTTGTTGTGTGTTGTGTTTGTGTGTTGTGTTGTGTTGTGTTTGTTTGTGTTGTGTGTTGTGTTGTTTTGTGTGTTGTTGTGTGTTTGTGTGTTGTGTTGTGTTGTGTTGTGTGTGTTGTGTTGTGTTTGTGTTGTGTTGTTTGTGTGTGTTGTGTTGTTGTTGTGTGTTGTTGTGTTTGTTGTGTTGTTGTGTTGTGTTTGTGTGTGTTGTTGTGTTGTGTTGTGTTGTGTGTGTGTTTGTGTTGTGTTGTGTGTGTTGTGTGTTGTTGTGTTGTTGTGTGTTGTTGTGTGTGTTGTGTTGTGTGTGTTTTTGTTGTGTTGTGTTTGTGTTGTGTTGTGTGTTGTTGTGTTGTGTTGTTGTGTTGTTGTTGTGTTGTGTGTTGTGTTGTTTGTTGTGTGTTGTTGTGTTGTGTGTGTTGTGTTGTGTTGTGTGTTGTTGTGTGTTGTTGTGTTGTGTTGTTGTGTTGTTGTGTGTGTTTGTGTGTGTTGTTGTGTTGTGTGTTGTTGTTGTGTGTTGTGTTGTGTGTTGTGTTGTGTGTTTGTTGTGTTGTTGTTGTGTGTGTGTTTGTTTGTGTGTTGTGTGTGTTGTGTTGTGTGTTGTGTGTGTTGTTGTTGTGTTGTTGTGTGTGTTGTGTTTGTGTTGTGTTGTTGTGTTGTGTGTTGTTTGTGTGTTGTGTGTGTTGTTGTGTGTTGTGTTGTGTTGTTTGTGTGTGTGTTGTGTTGTTGTGTTGTGTGTTTGTTGTGTGTTGTGTTGTTGTGTGTTTGTGTTGTGTTGTGTTGTGTGTTGTTTGTGTGTTGTGTTGTGTGTTGTGTGTGTTGTGTGTTGTTTGTTGTGTGTGTGTTGTGTGTTGTGTGTTTGTTGTGTGTGTTGTTGTGTTGTGTGTGTGTTGTGTGTGTTGTGTGTGTTGTTGTTGTGTTGTTTGTGTTGTGTGTGTTTGTGTGTTGTGTGTGTTTGTGTTGTTGTTGTGTGTTGTTGTGTGTTTGTGTGTTGTGTGTGTGTGTGTTGTGTTGTGTTGTTGTGTGTGTTTGTTGTGTTTGTGTTGTTGTGTGTGTTGTGTGTGTTGTTTTGTGTTGTGTGTTGTTGTGTTGTGTGTGTGTTTGTGTGTGTTGTTGTGTTGTGTGTTGTGTTTGTGTGTTGTGTTGTGTTTGTTGTGTTTGTTGTGTTGTGTGTGTTGTGTTGTTGTGTTGTGTTGTTGTTGTGTGTGTTGTTGTGTGTTGTGTTTGTTGTGTTTGTGTGTGTTGTGTGTTGTTGTGTTGTGTTTTGTGTGTTGTGTGTTGTGTGTTTGTGTGTGTTGTGTTGTGTGTGTTGTTGTGTTGTTGTGTTGTGTTGTGTGTGTGTGTTGTGTGTGTGTTGTGTTGTGTGTTGTGTTTGTGTGTTGTGTTGTTTGTGTGTGTTGTTGTGTTTGTGTTGTGTGTGTTGTTGTGTGTGTGTTGTGTGTGTTGTGTTGTGTTGTTGTGTGTGTTGTGTTGTTGTGTGTGTTGTGTGTTGTGTGTGTTTGTGTGTTGTGTGTTGTGTTGTGTGTTGTTGTGTGTTGTGTGTTTGTGTGTGTGTGTTGTGTTGTGTTGTTTGTGTTGTGTGTGTTTGTTGTGTTGTTGTGTGTGTGTTTGTGTGTGTGTTGTGTTGTTGTGTTGTTGTGTTGTGTTGTTGTGTTGTGTGTGTGTTGTGTGTTGTGTGTGTTTGTGTTGTGTTGTGTGTGTTGTGTTGTGTGTTGTGTGTGTTGTGTGTTGTGTTGTGTGTTGTTGTGTTGTGTTGTGTGTGTGTGTTGTGTGTTGTTGTGTTGTTTGTGTGTGTGTTGTGTGTTGTTGTGTTGTGTGTGTTGTGTTGTTGTGTTTGTGTGTGTTGTGTGTTGTTGTGTGTTTGTGTTGTGTGTTGTGTGTGTTGTGTTGTTTGTGTGTGTTGTGTGTGTTTGTTGTGTGTTGTGTTGTGTGTTGTTGTGTTGTGTGTGTTGTTGTGTTGTGTGTTGTGTGTTGTTGTGTGTGTTGTGTTGTGTGTGTTGTTGTGTGTGTGTTGTGTTGTGTGTGTTGTTGTGTGTTGTGTGTGTTGTGTTTTGTGTGTTGTGTTGTTGTGTGTGTTGTGTTGTTGTGTGTGTTGTTGTGTTGTGTTGTGTTGTGTGTTGTGTGTTGTTGTGTTGTTGTTTGTTGTGTTGTGTGTGTTTGTTGTGTTGTGTTGTTGTGTTGTTTGTTGTGTGTGTGTTGTGTTGTGTTTGTTGTGTGTGTGTGTGTGTGTGTGTGTTGTTGTGTGTTGTGTTGTGTGTGTTGTGTTGTGTTGTGTGTGTGTGTTTGTTGTGTGTTGTGTGTTGTGTTGTTGTGTGTTTGTTGTTGTGTTGTTGTGTGTTGTGTTTGTGTGTTGTGTGTGTTGTGTGTGTTGTGTTGTGTTGTTGTGTTGTGTTGTTTGTGTGTTGTGTTGTGTGTTGTGTTTGTGTGTTGTGTGTGTTGTGTGTGTGTTTGTGTTGTTGTGTGTGTGTTGTGTGTTTGTGTGTGTGTTTGTGTTGTGTTGTTGTGTTTGTGTTGTTGTGTTGTGTGTGTTGTGTGTGTTTGTGTGTGTTGTGTTGTGTTGTGTGTGTTGTTTGTTGTGTGTTGTGTTTGTTGTTGTGTGTGTTGTGTGTGTGTTGTGTGTTGTTTGTGTGTTGTTGTGTTTGTGTGTTGTGTGTGTTTGTGTGTTGTTGTTGTGTGTTGTTGTTTGTTGTGTGTTGTTGTTGTGTGTGTGTGTTGTTGTGTGTGTTGTGTTGTTTGTGTTTGTTGTGTGTTGTTGTGTTGTTTGTTGTTGTGTTGTGTGTTTTGTGTGTTGTGTTGTTGTGTTTGTGTTGTGTTGTTGTTTGTGTTGTGTGTTTGTGTTGTTGTGTGTGTGTTGTGTTTGTGTTGTGTTGTGTTGTTTGTGTGTTTGTTGTGTTGTTGTTGTGTGTTGTGTTGTGTGTTGTGTTGTGTTGTTTTGTGTGTGTGTTTGTGTTGTGTTGTGTGTGTTGTTGTTGTGTGTGTTGTGTGTTGTGTGTGTTGTTTGTGTTGTGTTGTGTGTTGTTGTGTGTGTTGTGTGTTGTTGTTTGTTGTGTGTGTTGTTTGTGTGTGTTTGTGTTTGTGTGTTGTTGTGTGTGTTTTGTTGTTGTGTTGTTGTGTGTTTGTTGTGTGTTGTTGTGTGTTGTGTGTTGTGTGTTGTGTTGTGTTGTGTTGTGTTTGTGTTGTTTGTGTTTGTTGTGTTGTGTGTGTGTTGTGTTTGTTGTTGTTGTGTTTTGTTGTGTGTGTTGTGTTGTGTTTGTTGTTGTGTGTTGTGTTTTGTGTGTTGTGTGTGTGTGTTGTGTTGTTGTGTGTTTTGTGTTGTGTGTTGTTTGTGTGTGTTGTGTGTGTTTGTGTTGTGTGTTTGTGTGTGTGTTGTGTTGTTGTGTGTTGTGTGTTGTTGTGTTGTGTTGTGTTGTGTGTGTGTGTTTGTTGTGTTGTGTGTGTTGTTGTGTGTGTTGTTGTGTGTTGTTTGTTGTGTTGTGTTGTGTGTTGTGTGTTTGTGTTGTGTGTGTTGTTTGTTGTGTTGTGTGTGTGTGTGTTGTGTGTTGTGTTGTTGTTGTTGTGTTGTGTTGTGTGTGTGTGTTGTTGTGTGTTGTGTGTGTTGTTTGTGTGTTTGTGTTTGTGTTGTGTGTGTTGTTGTGTTGTGTGTGTTTGTGTGTTGTTTGTGTTGTGTGTGTTGTGTGTGTGTTGTGTGTGTTGTGTGTTGTGTGTGTGTTGTTTGTGTTGTGTGTTGTGTTTGTGTGTGTGTGTTGTGTGTGTTTGTGTGTGTTGTGTTGTGTTGTTGTGTGTTGTGTGTGTTTTGTGTTGTGTGTTGTGTTGTTGTTGTGTTGTTGTGTGTTGTTGTGTTGTGTGTGTTGTTGTGTTGTGTTGTGTTGTGTGTTGTGTGTTTGTGTTGTTGTGTTGTTGTGTGTTTGTGTGTGTGTTGTGTTGTGTTTGTTGTGTGTTTGTTGTTGTTGTGTGTGTGTTTGTGTTGTGTGTGTGTTGTGTTGTGTGTTGTGTTGTTGTTGTGTTGTTGTGTGTTGTGTGTGTTTTGTGTGTGTTTGTGTTGTGTGTTTTGTGTTGTTGTGTTGTGTGTGTGTTGTTGTGTGTTTGTTGTGTGTGTGTTGTTGTGTGTGTTGTTGTTGTGTGTTGTTGTTGTTTGTGTGTTTGTTTGTGTGTTGTGTTTGTTGTGTGTGTTGTGTTGTGTTGTTGTGTTGTTTGTGTTTGTGTGTGTTGTGTGTGTGTGTTTTGTGTTGTGTTGTGTGTGTTGTGTTGTTTGTGTGTTGTGTTTGTGTGTGTTTGTTGTGTGTTGTTTGTGTTGTGTGTGTTGTGTTGTGTTTGTTGTGTTGTGTGTGTTGTGTGTGTGTTTGTGTTGTGTGTTGTTTGTGTTGTGTGTGTTTGTTTGTGTTGTTTGTGTGTTGTGTGTTGTGTTTGTTGTGTTGTTGTGTTTGTGTGTTGTGTGTTGTTTGTGTGTTGTTGTGTGTTGTGTTTGTGTTGTTGTGTTGTTGTTGTGTTGTGTGTTGTTTGTGTGTTGTGTGTTGTGTTGTTGTTGTTGTGTTGTGTGTTTGTGATGTGTGTTGTGTTGTTTGTGTGTTGTTGTGTTGTGTGTTTGTGTGTTGTGTGTTGTGTTGTGTGTTGTGTTGTTTGTTGTGTTTGTGTTTGTTGTTGTGTTGTTGTGTTGTTTGTGTGTTGTGTTGTGTGTTGTGTGTTGTGTGTTGTTGTGTTGTGTTGTGTGTTGTTTGTTGTTGTGTGTTGTGTGTTTGTGTGTTGTGTGTGTTGTGTTGTTGTGTGTTTGTGTTTGTGTGTTGTGTTGTTGTGTGTGTTTGTGTGTTGTTGTGTTGTGTGTTGTTGTGTGTGTTGTGTTTGTTGTGTGTTGTGTGTTTGTTGTGTTGTTGTGTTTGTGTTTGTGTGTTGTTTGTGTTGTTGTTGTGTGTGTGTGTTGTGTGTTGTGTTGTTGTTGTGTTGTGTGTGTTGTTGTTTGTGTGTTGTGTGTTGTTTGTGTGTTGTGTTGTTGTGTGTTTGTTGTGTTGTGTGTGTTGTGTTGTTGTGTTTGTTGTGTTGTGTGTGTTTTGTGTGTGTTGTGTTGTTGTTGTGTTGTGTTGTGTTGTGTGTGTTGTGTGTTGTTTGTTTTTGTTGTTTGTGTGTTGTGTTGTGTGTGTTGTGTTGTGTTTGTGTGTTGTTGTGTTGTGTTTTGTGTTGTTGTGTTGTTGTGTTGTGTGTTGTGTGTTGTTGTTGTGTTGTTGTGTGTGTTGTTTTGTGTTGTGTGTTTGTTGTTTGTTGTGTTGTGTTTGTGTGTTGTGTGTTTGTGTTGTTGTTTGTGTTTGTGTGTTGTTGTGTGTTTTGTGTTGTGTTGTGTGTGTGTTGTTTGTTGTTTGTTGTGTGTTGTTTTGTTGTTGTTGTGTGTTTGTTGTTGTGTGTGTGTTGTTTGTTGTTGTGTTGTTTGTGTGTTTGTGTTGTGTTGTTTGTTGTGTGTGTTTTGTTGTGTTTGTTGTGTTTGTTGTGTTTGTGTGTTGTGTTTGTTGTGTGTTGTGTTGTTGTGTGTTGTGTGTTGTTTGTGTGTTGTGTTTGTGTGTGTGTGTTTGTTTGTGTGTTGTGTGTGTTGTGTTTGTGTTTTGTGTGTTGTTGTTGTGTGTTGTTGTTGTGTTGTGTGTTGTTTGTGTTTGTGTTTTGTTGTGTTGTTGTGTTTGTTGTTTGTGTGTGTTGTTGTTGTGTGTTGTTTGTTGTGTTTGTGTGTGTTGTGTTTGTTGTGTTGTTGTTTGTTGTTGTGTTGTGTGTGTTGTGTTTGTTGTTGTGTGTTGTGTGTTGTTGTGTGTTGTGTTTTTGTGTGTTGTGTTGTGTTTGTGTTTGTGTTTGTTGTGTGTGTTGTGTGTTGTGTGTTGTGTGTTTTTGTGTTGTGTGTGTTGTGTGTGTGTGTTTTGTGTTTGTTTTGTTGTGTGTTGTGTTGTGTTGTTGTTGTGTGTTTGTTGTTTGTGTTTGTGTTTTGTGTGTTGTTGTGTTGTGTGTTGTTTTGTTTGTGTGTGTTGTGTGTTGTGTGTGTTTGTGTGTGTGTTGTTTGTTTGTTTGTTGTGTGTTGTTTGTTGTGTGTGTTGTGTGTTTGTGTTGTGTTGTGTGTTGTGTTTGTTGTGTGTGTTGTGTGTGTTTGTGTTGTGTGTGTTGTGTGTGTGTTGTGTGTTGTTTGTTGTGTTGTTGTTGTGTTTGTGTGTGTTGTTTGTGTTGTGTTTGTTGTGTGTTGTGTTGTGTTGTTGTGTTGTGTGTTGTGTTTGTTGTGTTGTTTGTGTGTGTTTGTGTTGTGTTGTGTTGTTGTGTTGTGTTTGTGTTGTTTGTGTTGTTGTTTTGTGTTGTTGTTGTGTTTGTTTGTTGTGTGTGTTGTGTTTGTTGTTGTGTTGTGTTTGTTTGTGTTGTGTGTTTGTGTTGTGTTGTGTTGTGTTGTTTTGTGTGTTGTGTGTGTTGTGTTTTGTTGTTGTTGTGTGTGTTGTTGTTGTGTTGTGTTGTTTGTTGTGTTGTGTTGTTGTGTGTGTTGTTTTGTTGTGTTGATGTTGTTGTGTGTTGTGTGTTTGTGTTGTGTGTGTTTTGTGTGTGTGTTGTGTTTGTTGTGTTTGTGTTGTGTTGTTTTGTTGTGTGTTTTTGTTGTGTTTGTTGTTGTTGTGTGTTGTTGTTGTGTTTGTGTTGTTTGTGTGTGTGTGTGTTGTTTGTTTGTTGTTGTGTGTTGTTGTGTGTTTGTGTGTTGTGTGTGTGTTTTGTTGTGTTTGTGTGTTGTGTGTTTGTTGTTTGTTGTGTGTGTTGTTGTTTTGTGTTGTGTTTGTTGTGTTGTTGTGTGTGTTTGTGTTGTTTGTTGTGTTTGTGTGTGTTGTGTTGTTTGTGTTTGTTGTTGTGTGTTTGTTGTTGTGTGTGTTTGTTGTTGTGTTGTTTTGTGTTTGTGTGTTGTGTTGTGTTTTGTGTTGTTGTGTGTTGTGTTGTGTGTTGTGTGTTGTGTTGTTTGTGTTGTTGTGTGTTTGTTGTGTTGTGTTGTGTTGTGTGTTGTTTGTTGTGTTTGTGTGTGTTGTTGTTGTTGTGTTGTGTGTTGTGTTGTGTTTGTGTGTTTGTTGTTGTTTGTTTGTGTTGTGTGTTTTGTGTTGTGTGTTGTGTGTTTGTTGTTTGTGTGTGTGTTGTTGTGTGTTGTTGTTGTGTGTGTTGTGTTTGTGTGTGTTGTGTTGTGTGTTGTGTTGTTTGTGTGTTGTTGTGTGTTTGTTGTGTTGTGTTTGTTGTTGTGTTGTTTGTGTGTGTTTGTTGTTTGTGTGTGTTGTTGTTTGTGTTGTGTTGTGTTTGTGTTGTGTGTGTTTGTGTGTTGTGTGTGTTTGTGTTGTGTTGTGTTTGTGTTGTGTTGTTGTGTGTTGTTGTTGTGTGTTGTGTTGTTGTGTTGTTGTGTTGTTGTGTTGTTTTGTTGTGTTGTGTTGTTGTGTTGTGTTGTGTGTTGTGTTGTTTGTGTTGTGTGTTTGTTGTGTTGTGTGTGTTTGTTTGTTGTGTGTGTTTGTTGTGTTGTGTTGTTTGTGTTGTGTGTTTTGTTGTTTTGTTGTGTTGTGTGTGTTGTGTTGTTGTGTGTGTTGTGTGTTGTTGTTTGTGTGTGTGTTGTTGTGTGTTGTGTGTGTTGTTGTGTTGTGTTGTGTTGTGTTGTGTGTGTTGTGTTTGTGTGTTGTGTTGTGTTGTGTGTGTTGTGTTGTTTGTGTGTGTGTTGTGTTTTGTGTGTTGTGTTGTTTGTGTTGTGTGTTGTGTGTGTTGTGTTGTGTGTGTTGTTGTTGTGTGTTTGTGTTGTTGTGTGTTGTTGTGTGTTTGTGTTGTGTTGTGTTTGTGTGTTGTGTTGTGTTGTGTGTTGTTGTTGTGTTGTTTGTGTGTTGTGTGTGTTTTGTGTTGTGTGTGTTGTTTGTGTGTGTTGTTGTGTTGTGTGTTGTTGTGTTGTGTTGTTTGTGTGTTGTGTTGTGTTGTTTGTGTTGTGTGTTGTGTGTTTGTGTGTTGTTGTGTGTTTGTTGTGTTGTTGTTGTGTGTGTTGTGTGTGTTGTGTTGTGTGTGTTGTTTGTGTTGTTGTGTGTTGTTGTGTTGTGTTGTTGTTGTGTTGTTGTGTGTTGTTTGTGTGTTGTGTGTTGTTGTTGTGTTGTGTTTGTGTGTGTTTGTGTTGTTGTGTGTGTGTTTTGTTGTGTGTTGTGTTGTTTGTGTTGTGTTGTGTTGTTGTTGTGTGTTGTGTGTTTGTTGTTTGTGTGTTGTTGTGTGTTTGTGTTGTTGTGTTGTGTGTTGTGTGTTGTTGTGTTTGTGTTGTTGTGTGTTGTTGTGTGTGTTTGTGTGTTGTGTGTGTTGTGTTGTGTGTGTGTGTTGTTGTTGTGTGTTGTGTGTGTTGTGTTGTTGTGTGTGTTTGTGTGTTTGTGTGTTGTTGTGTTGTTGTGTGTTGTGTGTTGTTGTTTGTGTTGTGTTTGTTGTGTTGTGTTTGTGTGTGTTGTGTTGTGTTGTGTGTGTGTTGTTGTGTTTGTGTGTGTTGTGTTTGTGTTGTGTTGTGTGTGTGTTGTGTTGTGTTGTTGTGTTGTGTTTGTTGTTGTGTTGTTTGTTGTGTGTTGTTGTTTGTGTGTTGTGTGTGTGTGTTGTGTTGTGTTGTGTGTTTGTTGTTGTGTTGTGTGTTGTGTTGTGTGTGTGTTGTGTTGTGTGTTGTGTTTGTTGTGTTGTTGTGTTTGTGTGTTGTGTTGTGTGTTTTGTGTGTGTGTTGTTTTGTTGTTGTGTTGTGTTGTGTGTTGTGTTGTTGTTTGTGTGTTGTGTGTTGTTGTGTGTTGTTGTGTTGTTGTTGTGTTGTGTTGTTTGTTGTTGTGTTTGTGTGTTGTTGTGTTTGTGTTGTGTGTGTGTTGTGTTGTTTGTTGTTGTGTGTTGTGTTTGTTGTTGTTTGTGTGTTGTGTTGTTGTGTGTGTTTTGTGTGTTGTGTGTGTGTTGTTGTGTGTGTTTGTTGTTGTTGTGTGTGTGTGTTGTTGTGTTTGTGTGTTGTTGTGTTGTGTGTTGTTGTTTGTTGTGTTGTGTGTTTGTGTTTGTGTGTTGTGTTGTGTTGTGTGTGTTGTGTTTGTTGTGTTTTGTGTGTGTTGTTGTGTTTGTTGTGTTGTTGTGTGTTGTTGTTTGTGTGTGTTGTGTTGTGTTGTGTTGTTGTTTGTTTGTGTTGTTTGTGTGTTGTTGTTGTTGTGTGTTGTGTTGTTTGTGTGTGTTGTGTTGTTGTGTTTGTTGTTGTGTTGTGTTGTGTGTTGTTGTGTTGTGTGTTTGTTGTGTGTGTGTGTGTTGTGTTGTGTTGTTGTTTGTGTGTTGTGTTGTTGTGTTGTTGTGTGTGTTGTGTTGTGTGTGTTGTTTGTTGTTGTGTTGTGTGTGTGTTGTGTTGTGTTGTTGTGTTGTTGTTGTTGTGTGTGTTGTTGTGTTGTGTGTGTTTGTTTGTTGTTGTGTGTGTTTGTTGTTGTGTTGTGTGTGTTTGTGGTGTGTGTTGTTTGTGTGTTGTGTTGTTGTGTTGTTTGTGTTGTGTTGTGTGTTGTTGTGTGTTGTTGTGTGTGTTGTGTTGTGTTGTTTGTGTTTGTGTGTTGTGTGTGTTTGTTTGTTGTGTGTTTGTGTGTTTGTGTTGTTGTGTGTGTGTTGTGTGTTTGTGTGTTGTTGTGTTGTGTGTTGTGTTGTTGTGTTGTGTTGTTGTGTTGTGTGTTGTTGTTTGTTGTGTGTGTGTTTGTTGTGTGTTGTGTTGTGTTGTGTGTTGTGTGTGTGTTGTGTGTTGTTTGTGTGTTGTGTTGTTTGTGTGTGTGTGTTGTGTGTGTTTGTGTGTTGTGTGTGTTGTGTGTTTGTTGTTTGTTGTGTGTGTTGTGTTGTTGTTTGTGTGTTGTTGTGTGTGTTGTGTTTGTTGTGTGTGTGTTTGTTGTGTTGTGTGTGTGTTGTTGTTGTTGTGTTTGTGTGTTGTGTTGTTGTGTGTGTTTGTGTTGTTGTTGTGTGTGTTTGTGTTTGTTGTGTGTGTTGTGTGTTTGTTGTGTTGTGTGTTGTGTTGTTTGTGTGTTGTGTGTTGTGTTTGTGTGTTGTGTTGTGTGTTTGTGTTGTGTGTGTGTTTGTGTGTTGTGTGTGTTTGTGTTGTTGTTGTGTGTTGTGTGTTGTGTTTGTGTGTGTGTTGTGTGTTGTTGTTTGTGTGTTGTTGTTGTGTGTTGTGTTGTGTGTGTTGTTTGTGTTGTGTGTTGTGTTGTGTTGTGTTGTGTGTTTGTGTTGTGTGTGTGTTTGTGTGTGTTGTTTGTGTTGTTGTTGTGTGTTTTGTGTGTGTTGTTTGTGTTGTTGTGTGTGTGTTGTGTGTTGTTGTGTTGTGTGTTGTGTGTTGTTGTGTTGTGTGTGTGTGTTGTTGTTGTGTTTGTGTTGTGTTGTGTTGTGTGTTGTTGTTTGTGTTGTTGTGTTGTTGTGTGTTTGTGTTGTGTTGTGTTTGTGTTGTGTGTGTTGTGTTGTGTTTGTGTGTTGTGTTGTGTGTTGTGTGTGTTGTGTTGTTGTGTGTTTGTGTGTGTTGTTGTGTGTTTGTGTGTTTGTGTTGTTGTGTGTTGTTGTGTTTGTGTGTTGTTGTGTGTGTGTTGTGTTTGTGTGTTGTTGTGTGTGTGTGTTGTGTTGTTTGTGTGTTGTGTGTTGTTTGTGTTGTGTGTTGTGTGTTTGTTGTGTGTTGTTGTGTGTTGTGTGTTGTTGTGTTGTGTGTTGTGTTGTGTGTTGTTGTTGTGTGTGTTGTGTTGTGTGTGTTGTGTGTGTGTTGTTGTGTGTTGTTTGTGTGTTGTGTTGTGTTGTGTTGTTTTGTGTGTTGTGTGTGTTTGTGTTGTTGTGTTGTGTGTTTGTTGTGTTGTGTGTGTGTTGTGTGTTTGTGTTGTGTGTTTGTGTTGTTGTGTGTTGTGTGTTGTTGTGTGTGTTGTTGTGTGTTGTGTGGTGTTGTGTGTTGTGTTGTTGTGTTGTTGTGTTGTGTGTGTGTTGTTGTTGTGTGTGTTTGTGTGTGTTGTGTTTGTTGTGTTGTTGTGTTGTGTTGTGTGTTGTGTTGTGTTGTGTGTTTGTGTTGTTGTGTGTGTTGTGTTGTTGTGTGTGTGTTGTGTGTTGTGTTTGTTGTGTGTTGTGTGTGTGTGTTTGTGTTGTTGTGTTGTGTGTTTTGTTGTGTGTGTGTTGTTGTGTTGTGTGTGTTTGTTGTGTGTTGTTTGTGTGTTGTTTGTGTTGTGTGTGTTGTGTTTGTTGTGTGTGTTGTGTGTTGTGTGTGTTGTGTGTTTGTGTTGTTGTTGTGTGTGTTGTGTTTGTTGTGTTGTGTGTTGTTGTGTTGTGTGTGTTGTTGTGTGTTTGTTGTTGTGTTGTTGTTGTGTTGTGTTGTGTTGTTGTTGTGTTGTTTGTGTGTGTTGTGTTGTGTGTTGTGTTGTGTGTGTGTTTGTTGTTGTGTTGTGTGTGTTGTGTGTTGTGTTGTTTGTGTGTGTTGTTTGTGTTGTGTGTTGTTTGTGTGTTTGTGTGTTGTGTGTTGTGTTGTTGTGTGTTGTGTTGTGTTTGTGTGTTTGTGTGTTGTGTTGTGTGTGTGTTGTTGTGTGTGTTGTTTGTGTGTTGTGTTGTGTTGTGTTGTTGTGTGTGTGTTGTGTTGTGTGTTGTGTGTTGTTGTGTTGTGTTGTGTGTGTTTGTGTTGTTGTGTGTGTTGTGTTGTGTGTGTTTGTTGTGTGTTGTGTGTTGTGTTGTGTGTTTGTTGTGTTGTGTTGTGTGTGTTTGTGTGTGTTGTGTTGTGTTGTGTTGTGTGTTGTGTTGTTGTGTTGTGTGTTTGTGTTGTTGTGTGTTGTGTTGTGTGTTGTGTGTGTTGTGTTGTGTTGTGTTGTGTGTTTGTGTGTTGTTGTTGTGTTGTTGTGTTGTGTTGTGTGTGTGTTTGTTTGTTGTGTGTGTTGTGTGTTGTTGTGTGTGTTTTGTGTGTTGTGTGTTGTGTTGTTGTGTTGTGTGTGTGTTGTGTGTGTGTTTGTGTGTTGTGTGTTGTGTTGTGTGTTTGTGTGTGTTGTGTGTTGTGTTGTGTGTGTTTGTTGTTGTGTTGTTGTGTGTTGTGTTGTGTTGTGTGTGTGTTTGTGTTGTGTTGTTGTGTGTGTTGTGTTGTGTTGTTTGTGTTGTGTTGTGTGTGTGTTGTGTGTTTTGTTTGTGTGTTGTGTTTGTGTGTGTGTTGTGTTGTGTGTGTTGTGTTGTTGTGTGTGTTGTGTTGTTGTTTGTGTTGTGTGTGTTGTTGTTGTGTGTGTGTGTTTGTTGTTGTGTGTTGTGTTGTGTGTTGTTGTGTGTGTTGTGTGTTGTGTTGTGTTTTGTGTTGTTTGTTGTTTGTGTGTGTGTTGTTGTGTGTTTGTTGTGTTGTGTTGTTGTGTGTGTTGTTGTGTGTGTGTGTTGTTTGTTGTTGTGTGTGTTGTGTGTTGTGTTGTGTGTTTTGTGTGTGTGTTGTGTGTGTTGTGTTGTGTTGTTGTGTGTTGTGTTGTTGTTGTGTGTTGTTGTGTGTTTGTGTTGTGTGTGTTGTTGTTGTGTGTGTGTTGTGTGTTGTGTTGTGTTTGTTGTGTTGTGTGTGTTTGTGTGTTGTGTTTGTTGTGTGTGTTGTGTGTGTTGTGTTGTGTTGTGTGTTGTGTGTGTTGTGTTGTGTGTTGTGTGTTGTTGTGTGTTTGTGTTGTTGTGTGTGTTGTGTTGTGTTGTTGTGTGTTGTGTGTGTTGTTTGTGTGTGTTGTGTTGTGTTGTGTGTTGTTGTGTTGTGTGTGTTGTGTGTGTGTGTTGTTGTGTTTGTTGTTGTGTGTGTTGTGTTGTGTGTTGTGTTGTGTGTGTTGTGTGTTGTGTTGTGTGTTGTGTTGTGTTGTGTGTTTGTTGTGTTGTTGTGTTGTGTGTGTGTTGTGTTGTTGTGTTGTGTTGTGTGTTGTGTGTTGTGTTTGTGTGTTTGTTGTTGTGTGTTGTGTTGTGTGTTGTGTTTGTTGTGTTGTGTGTTGTTTGTGTGTTGTGTGTTGTGTTGTGTTGTGTTTGTTGTGTGTGTGTTGTGTTGTGTGTGTTGTGTGTTGTGTGTGTTGTGTTTGTGTTGTGTGTGTGTGTTGTTGTTGTGTTGTGTGTTTTGTTGTGTGTTGTGTTGTGTGTGTGTTGTTTGTTGTTGTGTGTGTTGTTGTGTGTGTGTGTTGTGTTGTGTTGTTTGTGTGTTGTTGTGTGTTGTTGTGTTGTGTTGTGTGTTTGTGTGTGTTGTTTGTTGTGTTGTGTGTTGTGTGTGTTGTGTGTTGTGTGTTGTTGTGTGTTGTGTGTTGTGTTGTTGTGTGTGTTGTGTGTTGTTGTGTTGTGTGTGTTTGTGTTGTGTTGTGTGTGTTGTGTTGTTGTGTTGTTGTGTGTTGTGTTGTTGTGTGTTGTGTGTTGTTGTGTGTGTGTGTGTTTGTTGTTGTGTGTTGTGTTTGTGTTGTGTGTTGTGTGTGTGTTGTGT
This sequence comes from Pseudopleuronectes americanus, assembly GCA_038501795.1. NCBI lineage: Eukaryota > Metazoa > Chordata > Actinopteri > Pleuronectiformes > Pleuronectidae > Pseudopleuronectes > Pseudopleuronectes americanus. The sequence goes on from CM076722.1 coordinate 1,503,796, forward strand.
TGTTGTGTGTTGTGTGTGTTTGTGTTGTTGTTGTGTTGTGTGTTGTGTGTGTGTGTTGTTGTGTGTGTTGTGTTGTGTGTTGTGTTTGTTGTGTTTGTGTGTGTTGTTTGTGTGTTGTTGTGTTGTGTTTGTGTGTGTGTGTTGTTGTGTTGTGTGTTGTGTTGTTGTTGTGTGTGTTGTTGTGTGTGTGTTGTGTTTGTTGTGTGTGTTGTGTTGTGTTGTGTTGTTTGTGTGTGTGTGTTGTGTTGTGTGTTGTGTTGTGTGTGTTGTGTGTTGTGTTGTTGTGTTGTGTGTTGTGTTGTGTTGTGTTGTTGTGTGTTGTGTGTGTTGTGTGTTGTTGTGTTGTTGTGTGTGTTGTTGTGTTGTGTTGTGTTGTGTGTGTGTTGTTGTGTTGTGTGTGTGTTGTGTGTGTTGTTTGTGTGTTGTGTGTGTGTTTGTGTGTTGTGTGTGTTGTGTTGTGTGTGTTGTGTGTTGTGTGTTGTTTGTGTGTGTTGTGTTGTTGTGTGTGTTTGTTGTGTGTTGTGTGTGTTGTGTGTGTTGTGTGTTGTGTGTTGTGTTGTTGTGTGTTGTGTGTGTTGTTGTTGTTTGTGTGTGTTGTTGTGTTGTGTTGTGTGTTGTTGTGTGTTGTGTTGTGTGTTTGTGTGTGTTGTTGTTGTGTTGTGTGTTGTGTGTGTGTGTGTTGTGTGTTGTGTTGTGTTTGTGTGTGTTGTGTGTGTTGTGTTGTGTGTTGTTGTTGTGTTGTTGTGTGTTGTTGTGTGTGTTTGTGTGTTGTTGTGTGTTGTGTGTGTTGTTGTGTGTTGTGTGTTGTTGTGTTGTGTGTGTGTTGTTGTGTTTGTTGTGTGTTGTGTGTGTGTGTGTGTTGTGTTGTTTGTGTGTTGTGTTGTGTTTGTGTGTGTTGTGTTGTGTTGTGTGTGTGTTTGTGTGTTGTTGTTTGTGTGTTTGTGTGTGTGTGTTGTGTTGTGTTTGTGTGTTGTTGTTGTGTGTGTTGTGTGTTGTGTGTGTTTGTGTTGTTGTGTGTTGTTGTGTGTGTGTTGTGTTGTGTTGTTGTTGTTGTGTTGTGTTGTGTGTTGTGTTGTTGTGTGTTGTGTTTGTGTGTGTTGTGTTGTTGTGTGTTTGTGTGTGTGTTGTGTGTTGTGTTGTTGTGTTGTGTTGTTGTGTGTTTTGTGTGTGTGTGTTGTGTGTTGTTGTGTGTTGTGTGTGTGTTTGTGTGTGTTGTTGTGTGTTTGTGTGTGTGTGTTGTGTTGTTGTGTTGTGTGTTGTGTTGTTGTGTGTTGTGTGTGTGTTGTGTGTGTGTTGTGTTGTGTGTTGTTGTGTGTTGTGTTGTTGTGTGTGTTGTTTGTGTGTTGTGTTGTTGTGTGTGTTGTGTGTTGTGTGTTTGTTGTGTGTTGTGTTGTGTTGTGTGTGTTTGTTGTGTGTTGTTGTGTGTTGTGTTGTTGTGTGTTGTGTGTGTTTGTGTTGTGTGTGTTGTGTTGTGTTGTTGTGTGTGTGTTGTGTGTTTGTGTTGTGTGTGTTGTTGTGTGTTGTTTGTGTGTGTGTTGTTTGTGTGTTGTGTGTGTTGTGTGTTGTGTTGTGTGTGTTGTGTGTTGTGTGTGTTGTGTTGTGTTTGTGTGTTGTTGTTGTGTTGTGTGTTGTGTTGTTGTGTGTTGTGTGTTGTTTGTGTGTGTGTTTGTGTGTTGTGTGTTGTTGTGTGTGTGTGTTGTGTTGTGTTGTTGTGTTGTGTGTGTGTGTTGTGTTGTGTTGTGTTTGTGTGTGTGTTGTTGTGTGTTGTGTTGTGTGTGTGTGTGTTGTTGTGTTGTGTGTGTTGTGTGTTGTGTTGTGTTGTTGTGTGTGTGTGTTGTGTTGTGTGTGTTGTTTGTGTGTGTGTTGTGTGTTGTGTTGTGTGTGTGTTGTGTTGTGTGTGTTGTTGTGTGTTGTGTGTGTTGTGTTGTGTTGTGTGTGTTGTTGTGTTGTGTGTTTGTGTGTGTTGTTGTGTGTGTGTGTTGTGTGTTGTGTGTGTGTTGTGTGTGTTGTTGTTGTGTGTGTTGTGTGTTGTGTGTTGTGTTGTGTGTGTGTTGTGTTTGTGTGTGTTGTGTTGTGTGTTGTGTGTGTTGTGTTGTTGTTGTTTGTGTTGTGTGTTGTGTTGTGTGTGTTGTGTGTTGTGTGTGTTGTGTGTGTGTTTGTGTTGTGTGTTGTGTTGTGTTGTGTGTGTTTGTTGTTGTGTTGTGTGTGTTGTGTTGTGTGTTGTTGTGTGTGTTGTTGTGTTGTTGTGTGTTGTGTGTGTTTGTGTGTTGTGTGTTGTGTTGTGTGTGTTGTTGTGTGTGTGTTGTTTGTGTGTGTTGTGTTGTGTGTTTGTGTGTTGTTGTGTGTGTTGTGTGTGTGTGTTGTGTGTGTTGTGTTGTTTGTGTGTGTTGTGTGTGTGTTGTGTTGTGTGTGTTGTGTGTGTGTTTGTTGTGTGTGTTTGTGTTGTTGTGTGTTGTGTGTGTTGTGTGTGTGTGTTGTGTGTTTGTTGTGTGTTGTGTGTTGTGTGTGTGTTTGTGTGTGTGTGTTTGTGTGTGTTGTGTTGTGTTGTTGTGTGTGTTGTTTGTGTGTTGTGTTTTGTGTGTGTGTGTTGTGTGTTTGTGTGTGTTGTTGTGTGTTGTGTTGTGTGTTGTGTGTTGTTGTGTGTTGTGTGTGTTGTGTTGTGTGTGTTGTGTGTGTTGTTGTGTGTGTTGTGTGTGTTTGTGTTGTGTTGTTTGTGTTGTGTGTTGTGTGTGTGTTGTGTGTTGTTGTGTGTTGTGTGTGTTGTGTGTTGTGTGTTGTTGTGTTGTGTTGTTGTGTGTTGTGTTGTTGTTGTGTGTGTGTTGTGTTGTGTGTTGTTGTGTTGTTGTGTGTTGTGTGTTGTTGTTGTGTTGTGTGTGTTGTGTGTGTTGTTTGTTTGTGTGTTGTGTGTGTTGTGTTTGTGTGTTGTGTGTGTTGTTGTGTTGTGTTTGTGTGTGTGTTGTGTGTTGTTGTGTGTGTTGTGTGTTGTGTGTTGTTGTGTGTTGTGTGTTGTGTGTGTTGTGTGTTGTGTGTTGTTGTGTGTGTTGTGTGTGTTTGTTGTGTGTGTGTTTGTGTGTTGTGTGTTGTGTTGTGTGTTGTGTGTGTTGTGTTGTTGTGTGTTGTGTGTGTTGTGTGTGTGTTGTGTGTGTTGTGTTGTGTTGTGTGTTGTGTGTTGTGTTGTTGTTTGTGTGTTTGTGTTGTGTGTGTGTGTTGTGTTGTGTTGTGTGTTGTGTTGTGTGTGTTGTGTTGTGTTTGTTGTGTGTGTGTTGTGTTGTTGTGTTGTGTGTTGTGTGTGTGTTGTTGTGTTTGTGTGTGTGTGTGTTGTTGTGTGTTGTGTTGTGTGTTGTTGTTGTGTGTTGTGTGTGTTGTGTTGTGTGTTGTGTGTTGTGTTGTGTTGTTGTGTGTGTGTGTTGTGTTGTGTGTTGTTGTGTTGTGTGTGTTGTTGTTGTGTTGTGTGTTGTTGTGTGTTGTGTTGTGTGTTGTTGTTGTGTGTGTTGTTGTGTGTGTTGTGTGTTGTTGTGTGTTGTGTTTGTGTTGTGTTGTGTTGTTGTGTGTTGTGTGTTGTGTGTTGTGTTGTGTGTTGTGTGTTGTGTTGTGTGTGTGTTGTTGTTTGTGTGTGTTGTTGTGTTGTGTTGTGTGTTGTTGTGTGTGTGTTGTGTGTGTGTGTGTGTTTGTTGTTGTTGTGTGTGTGTGTGTTTGTGTGTTGTTGTTGTGTGTTGTGTGTGTGTGTTGTGTTGTGTTGTTGTGTGTTGTGTTGTGTGTTGTTGTGTGTGTGTTGTGTGTTTGTGTGTTGTTGTGTGTTGTGTGTGTTGTTTGTGTGTTGTGTGTGTTGTGTTGTGTGTTGTTGTGTGTGTTTGTGTGTTGTGTGTGTGTTGTGTGTGTGTTGTGTTGTTTGTGTTGTTGTGTTGTGTGTGTTGTGTTGTGTGTGTTGTGTGTGTGTGTTGTGTGTGTGTTGTTGTGTGTTGTGTTGTGTTGTTGTGTTGTTGTTGTGTGTGTTGTGTTGTGTGTTGTGTTGTGTGTTGTTGTGTTTGTGTGTGTGTTTGTGTTGTTGTGTGTGTGTTGTTGTGTGTTGTGTGTTTGTGTTGTGTGTTGTGTGTGTGTTGTGTTGTGTGTTGTGTGTTTGTGTGTTGTGTTGTTGTGTGTGTGTGTGTGTGTGTTGTTGTTGTTGTGTTGTGTGTTGTGTTGTGTGTTGTTGTGTGTGTGTTGTGTGTTGTGTGTGTTGTGTGTTGTGTTGTGTTGTGTGTGTTGTTGTGTGTTGTGTTGTGTGTTGTGTTGTGTTGTGTGTGTGTGTGTTGTGTGTGTGTTGTGTTGTGTGTTGTGTTGTGTGTGTTGTGTGTTGTTGTGTGTTGTGTTGTTGTGTGTGTGTTTGTGTTGTGTGTTGTGTTGTGTGTTGTGTTGTGTTGTTTTGTGTGTGTTGTGTGTTGTGTGTGTTGTGTGTTGTTTGTTGTTGTGTTGTTGTGTGTGTTGTGTGTTGTTGTGTGTTTGTTGTGTGTGTTGTGTTGTGTGTGTTGTGTGTGTTGTGTGTTGTGTGTTGTTTGTGTGTTGTGTGTTGTGTTGTGTGTGTGTGTTGTGTGTTGTGTGTTGTGTTGTGTTGTGTGTGTTGTTGTGTGTTTGTGTGTGTTGTTTGTGTTGTGTGTTGTTGTTGTGTGTTGTTGTGTGTTGTGTGTTGTGTTGTGTGTGTGTTGTGTGTGTTGTGTGTGTGTTGTGTTGTGTTGTGTGTGTTGTGTGTGTGTTGTTGTGTTGTGTTTGTGTGTTGTGTGTGTGTTTGTGTGTGTGTGTTGTGTGTTGTGTGTGTTTGTGTTGTGTGTGTGTGTTGTGTGTTGTTTGTGTTGTGTGTGTTGTGTTGTGTGTGTGTGTTTGTGTGTGTTGTGTGTGTGTTGTGTGTTGTTTGTGTTGTGTGTTGTGTGTTGTTGTGTGTGTTGTGTGTGTGTTGTGTGTGTTGTGTTGTTGTGTGTTGTTGTGTGTGTGTTGTGTGTGTTGTTGTGTGTGTTGTGTTGTGTGTGTTTGTGTGTGTTGTGTTGTTGTGTGTGTTGTGTTGTGTGTTGTGTTGTTGTGTTGTGTTGTGTTGTTGTGTGTGTTGTTGTGTGTTGTGTTGTGTTGTTGTGTGTGTGTTGTGTGTGTTGTGTGTTGTGTGTTGTTGTGTTTGTGTGTGTTGTGTGTTGTGTGTGTGTTGTGTTGTGTTGTGTGTGTGTTTGTGTGTGTGTGTTGTTGTGTGTGTTTGTGTTGTGTGTGTGTTGTGTTGTGTTGTGTGTTGTGTGTTGTGTTGTGTGTGTGTTTGTGTGTTGTGTGTGTGTTGTGTTGTGTGTTGTGTGTGTTGTGTGTTTGTTGTGTGTTGTGTTTGTGTGTTGTGTGTGTGTTGTGTGTGTTGTTGTGTGTTGTGTGTGTGTTGTGTGTTGTGTGTGTGTGTGTTGTGTTGTGTTGTGTGTTGTGTTGTGTGTTTGTGTGTGTTGTTGTGTGTGTTGTGTGTTGTGTTGTTGTTGTGTGTGTGTTGTGTTGTGTTGTGTTGTGTGTTGTGTGTGTTGTGTGTGTGTGTTGTGTGTGTTGTTGTGTGTTGTGTTGTTGTGTTGTGTGTTTGTGTGTTTGTGTGTGTTGTGTGTGTTGTTGTGTGTGTTGTGTTGTGTGTGTGTGTTGTGTTGTGTGTGTTGTGTGTGTGTTGTGTGTTGTTGTGTGTGTTGTGTTGTGTGTTGTGTGTTGTGTGTGTTGTGTTGTTGTGTTGTGTTGTGTGTGTGTTGTTGTGTGTTTGTGTGTGTGTGTGTGTGTTGTGTGTGTTGTGTGTGTTTGTGTTGTGTGTGTGTGTTGTGTGTTGTGTGTGTTGTGTTGTTGTGTGTGTGTTTGTGTTGTGTGTGTGTTGTGTTGTGTTGTGTGTGTTGTGTTGTGTGTTGTGTGTTTGTTGTGTGTTGTGTTGTGTGTTGTGTTTGTGTGTTGTGTGTGTTGTTGTTGTGTTGTGTGTTGTGTGTGTTGTGTGTGTGTTGTGTTGTGTTGTGTGTTGTGTTGTGTTGTGTGTTGTGTGTTTGTGTTGTGTGTGTGTGTGTGTTGTGTTGTTTGTGTTGTGTGTGTTGTGTTGTGTTGTGTTGTTGTGTGTTGTTGTTGTGTGTGTGTTGTGTGTGTTGTGTGTTTGTGTGTTGTGTGTGTGTGTTGTTGTGTTGTTGTGTGTGTGTTGTGTGTGTGTTGTTGTGTGTGTGTTGTGTGTGTGTTGTGTGTTGTTGTGTGTGTGTTGTGTGTGTTGTGTGTTGTTGTGTTGTGTGTGTGTTGTGTGTGTGTGTTGTGTGTTGTTGTGTGTGTGTGTTTGTTGTGTTTGTGTGTTGTGTTGTGTGTGTTGTGTTGTGTGTTGTGTGTGTGTGTTGTGTGTTTGTGTGTGTGTTGTGTTGTGTTGTGTTGTGTGTTTGTGTGTGTGTGTTGTGTGTTGTGTGTGTGTGTGTTGTGTTGTGTGTGTGTGTGTGTTGTGTGTTGTGTGTGTTGTGTGTTGTTGTTGTGTGTTGTGTGTTGTGTTGTGTGTGTTGTGTGTGTGTTGTGTGTGTTGTTGTGTGTGTTGTTGTGTGTTGTGTGTGTTGTTGTGTGTTGTGTGTGTGTGTTGTGTGTGTTGTGTGTTGTGTGTGTTGTGTGTGTTGTGTGTGTGTGTTGTGTGTGTTGTGTGTTGTGTTGTGTGTGTGTGTTTGTGTGTGTGTGTGTGTTGTGTTGTGTGTTTGTGTGTGTTGTGTGTTGTGTGTTGTGTTGTTGTGTGTGTTGTGTGTTGTGTGTTTGTTGTGTGTGTTGTGTGTGTGTTGTGTGTTGTGTGTGTTGTGTTGTGTGTGTTGTGTGTGTTGTGTGTGTGTGTTGTGTGTTGTGTTGTTGTTGTGTGTTGTGTGTTGTGTGTTGTGTGTGTGTGTTTGTGTTGTGTGTGTGTTTGTGTGTTGTGTGTGTGTGTTGTGTGTGTGTTGTGTGTGTTTGTGTGTGTGTTGTGTTGTGTGTTGTTGTGTTGTGTGTGTTGTGTGTGTGTGTTGTGTGTTGTGTTGTGTTGTGTGTGTGTTGTGTGTTGTGTGTGTTGTGTGTTGTTGTGTTTGTGTGTGTGTGTTTGTTGTGTGTGTGTTGTGTTGTGTTGTGTGTGTGTTGTGTGTGTTGTGTGTTGTGTGTGTTGTTGTGTGTGTTGTGTGTGTTGTGTGTTGTGTGTTGTTGTGTGTGTGTGTTGTTGTGTGTTGTGTGTGTTGTGTTGTGTGTGTGTGTGTTGTGTTTGTGTGTTGTGTTGTGTTGTGTGTGTTGTGTGTTGTGTGTTGTGTTGTGTGTGTGTGTTGTTGTGTTGTGTGTTGTGTTGTGTTGTGT
>CM076722.1:1521088-1609291 GCA_038501795.1 Pseudopleuronectes americanus
CCACAACAACAACACACACACACCACACACCCCCCCCCCCCCCCACCCCCCCCCCCCAACCACACCACCCGCCACCCCCCCACAAAGACACCAACACACCACACACACCACCCCCAACCACCCACTCACACACAACACACACCCACACCCCACACCAACACACACACCACCACCCCCACCACACCAACACACCCACACACCAACCCACATACCACCCACACCAACCACCCCACACCACACACACCACACCCCCACCCCCCCACACACCACCCACCCACCACCCCCCCCACGCACCCCCAACCCCCACACACACCCCCACCCACACCCCCCCCAACCCCCCACCACCCACACCACCCACCACCCCACCCACACCCACCCACCCACCACACCCACACCCCCACCACACCACCACCCACCCACACCCACCACCCCACCCCACCCCACCACCCACCCCCCACACACCACCCACAACCCACCCACACCCCACCCCACCACCCACACCACCCCCCCACCCACCCCCCCCCACACCACACCACCCCCCACACACCCCCCACCCACCACCCCCCCACCCCCACCACCCCACCCACCCCCACACACCCCACCCCCACCACCACACCCCACCCCCACCCCACCCCACCCACCACCCCACCACACCCCACCACCCACCCCCCACACCCCACCCACCCACCACCACACCACCCCCCCCACCACCCCACCCCCCACACCACCCCCACCCCCCACCCACCCCCCACCCACCCACACACCCCACCCCCCACCACCCACCCCACCCCCCACCACCCCCCCACCACCCCACCCCCACACCACACCCCCCACACCCCCCACCCCACACCCCCACACCCACCCCACCCCCACCACACCACCCACCCACACCCCCCCCACCCCCACCACCCCACACCCCACCACACCCCCCACCACCCACCCCCCCCACCCCACCCCACCACCCCCACCCCACCCACCACCCCCCCACACCACCCCCACCCACACCCCCACCCACCACCCCACCACCACCCCCCACCCACCCACACCCACCCCCCACCACCACCCCCCACCCACCCACCACACCCCACCCCACCACCCCCCACCCCACCCACCCCCCACCCCCACCCACCCCCACCCACCCCCCCACACCACCCCCACCCCCCCACCCACCACCCCACCACCCCCCCACCCACCACCCCACCACCCCACCCCCCACCCCCACCCCCACACCCCCCCACCCCCCCCCACCCCCTCCCCACCCCACCCCACCACCCCACCCCCCCACCACCACCCACCCCACCCACACCCCCCCACCCCCACCACCCCACCCACCCCCACCCACCCCACACCCCACCCCCCCACCACCCCCCACACCCCCACCCACCACCCCACCCCCCACCCCACCCACACCCACCCACCACCCCACCCACCCCCCCACACCCACCACCCACCCACCCCACCCACACCCCCCACCCCCACCACCACCCCACCCCCCACACCCACCCCCCCACCCCCACCCACCACACCACCCCACCACCCCCACCACCCCACCCCCCACCCCCCACCACCACCCCCCCACACCCCACCCACCCCCCCACCCCACACCACCACCCACACCCCCCACCCCACCCACCCCACACCACCCCCCACCACCCCCACCCCCCCACCCCCCCACCACACCCACCCCCCACCACCCACCCCACACCCCCACACCCCACCACCCCCACCCCCCACACCCACCCCCACCCCCCCACCCACCACCCCACCCCCACCACCCACACCCCCCACACCACCACCCACCCCCACCACCCCCACACCACCCACCACCACCCCACCCCACACCACCCCACACACCCACCACCACACACCACACACCACACACCCCACCCCCACCCACACAACCACCACACCCACACCACCACACCACACCCCACCACACACCCACACCACACCCACCCCACCACCCACCACACCCCCACCACACACCACCCCACACCACACCACACCCACACCCCACCCACCACACCAACCACACCCCCCCACAACACCCACCCACCCACACACACCCCACACCAACACCCCACCCACACCACACACCAACACACACCCCCCACCCACCACCACACCACACCACACCCACCCCCACCACCACACCACCCACACCCCACACACCCCCCCACCACCCACACACCCACCCACACCCCCACCCACCCCACACCACACAACCACCACCCCAACCACCCCACCCCACACCATACACCACACTACACACACACCCCTCACACACTCCACACACACCACAACACACACACACACACTACATCAACACACACAACACACACACACACACACACTCACCAACACACCACACACCACACCAACCTGTTACATGCAGAATGTAACAAACACACAAACAGACACACTCCAGTTTCAGCAATGTGGGGATTTCAACAAACACACAGACAAACACACACGCACACAAACACACACACAGTGTTATCTACAGCGAATTTGTCATCTAAATACCATAAACCCTGAGTCCCTCCCAATCCGTCACATATGGTCCCCTCAGACTACACCTCATCGTGTGAGTGTGAGAGAGAGTGTGTGTGTGTGTGTGTGTTTGCGTGAATGCGAGAGAAAGAGTGTGTGTGTGTGCGTTTGCGTGAGTGTAAGAGAGAGAGTGTCCGAAAGCCTTAAAGCCGACATGATGCGCAAAACCGATCACGTCTTTCCTAACGAAACGTCACCAATCGAGAGTTGCTCCTGCGTCTCCGCCTTGAGCCTGGAGGTCGATGGGACAGGTCGTGGAGGTCGTGGAGTTCGTGGAGTTCGTGGAGTTCGTCCCCTGATCCCAGGTCCCACCGGCCGCTCTGTGACACCTTCAGGCCACGCCCACCACCAGGGATCATCCTCCTGTCGCTGGAGACCATCTACGCCTCTGAAGCTGATTGTTAAATTCATGTAAACTAGAATAAATACAAACATGCTGTACTTTATATTTCCAAAGTTATATTAGTACCCCATGAAAGTTTGCAGGTGACGTTATACATCGGTCAATGACATTTACATTTGTATTTAATTTTCATTAAACAAACGGACAAGAGGGTCTTTCCAACAACTGAAACTGTGACGTCTGTTATTTAACCAAAACATGATTCAAATTAAATGTTGCATGCTGTAGTGAACTCACATCTGCAGTTTAACATAATGTCTAATGCAGGTACAGGATTTGTGACTAAAACGCATCATAATACTTATATATGTGGCAGTAAACTCCCTTCAACCTTCATGTTATTCACCTTCACACCAGTGAGATGTTCCTCATGCACCTTCTGAAGGAGCAGGCCATACAAGTGTTAATCAGGTTTAAGAATAACAAAGACAAAAACGTTATTTGACTAAAGAGGAACTGATTTGACACATTCAGCTTTCTGGTCATGAGGTGTGGTGTCACAGTCCGCCCCTCCTCTGACCCAGTGTAATCTGACTGAGGAGGGGTCAGCAGGTTCTTGAGACAGTTTGCAGGAGGTCACTGTGTTCACTGTTATTAACAAACTAATACCCGACCCGGAGACTAAACCCTGCAAGGTCAGGACGACTATCAGCATCTTCACAGGGAGCACACACACACACACACACACACACACACACACACACACACACACACACACACACACACACACAAACTATGTATCTGTACACACACGTGCTGGGGGAGGCCCCAACACATTTGGATCCTGGAGATCTCCCCACGTTAAGCAGATAATTGTTGCTGGTCTGATCCATGCCGGGCTCCTTCTCCTCGGGGGGGAACTGCTTCATCATTTCTTCTCGTTACGTAAGAACGTCGATGAACAGAGGGTTTTTCCAAATTAAATCACAGAGCATCGAGAGCAGCTGTTGCTCTTGGCCCGAACAACATAAAACAATATATAATCACTTTGACCACAGAAGAGGAAACGTTTGAGGATTCCAGCGGAAACACGTGTCTCAGATTCTGTTTATGATTGAAGAGTGTGCTTTCAATTTTACAACCTTGAGACCGATGAACTTTCCACAGCCACTGGAGGATCAAGCCCCCTGATTGGTGGAAGAGCCTCGGTTGAGCAGGTGGGAACCAGACACACACACACACACACACACACCACACACACACAGGAGGAGGAAGAGCAGGAGGAAGACGAGGAACAAGTACAAAATCCAAACACATCTCCGACTACAGATAAAGTTCTGTTATTATCTGGACTATTATCAGTGTTTCTGATCCCGGGGTCGATTCCTGAAGCCTCGGTGGAGCTCGCTGGTCAAACACTGGATTTAGTTTCTAAGCCAGTTTACTTTTGATCACATCTGCATGAGGATTTATTTCCTCTTCCCCCGTCTCCGTCGCTGGATGATGCATTAAAGAACATCAAAAGAGAAACAGGCCCATCAGACTCACACACTTTCCCTCTGTGTCTCTTTTTTTATTAGTTTCTTGGCTTTTACCAGCGCTCTCCAAACACACACACACACACACACACACACACACACACACACACGCAGTGAAACACACACTGTACAGGTCGGGTGCGTTTGATTTATCCTGCTGCGTTTCCTCCATGGCTCATTTCCATAAATCACATGTCAGTGTGTTTGTAGCCAGAGGGACGTTAACAAGGGGCCACAGTCCAAACACAGAGCACATAAAACCCCTGAAAACACGACTTGGTTCGACCGGCTCCACGGGCGCATCCATCACCGAGGGGTGCGCAGAGGGTTTCACGTGGAGTCGGCGAGGAAACCTCACTTGAAGAGCGCTGTTGAAAGAAAGCGTGCGCGAGTTTGAAGTGTGTTTGTGCCCCTCCACTTTCTCAAGTCGGACCACATGCTGAGAAATCTGTGGCACGGAGTGTGTTTGCTTTCCAAGAGGTGAACACACACACACATGCACATGCACACACATGCACACAAGTCCTCCGGGGTTAAAAGTTCACACACAGCCAGAGTCGGGACGGGAGTCATCTCCATGGAAACAACCACTTAGGCGCTCCTTCCTGTGTTGTTGTCTTGAAGGCGGAGTGGGTATTTGGTGTGTGTGTGTGTGTGTGTGTGTGTGTGTGTTTTGTGCGTGTGTGTGTTTCCCACGGTGCTGTGATTGAATCAGCCTCAGATACTATCTACTGTCCTCCCATCTCCTCTCCTGTTTACCAAGAACTTCCTCTGTGGCCCCAGGGGTCAGAGGTCACTCTTTAAGACTGGAGACTGGCCTTGAGTTTGGCCTGAACTGGTTTTTTATAAGGAAACGTCCAGTCACTGGTTTTTAAAGTTCTCAAACAAAGATCTGAAGATGCAGACTCGCTGCTGAGTCTCGTTCTGCTTCAGTAAATCAACCTGCGGCCCTCGAGCCTCTCGGTCGGTGAGTCCTCGTTAAAACAAGCAGAAACTTCCCAGTGTCACTAAACTGAAAAACAAGAAGAGGAAAGAATTAGTTTATTATTATTATTATCTGACGAATCCTCACATTTGTAAAAGACCATATTAGAGTTGGAATTACAGTAACATTATTTATTTATAAGTTGGATTTTTGCACACATGTTCATATCTGTAGCTAACGCTTGGAGCTTCAATGACCTTTATAATGTTGCTTCATTAATGTTGTGTTTCCTTCACTGCCGATCGGTGCCAGAGCAAATAAAGATACTGCAGTGAATCAGTGATTGTTTCCTATTTCCATTACAGAGTGGGTCGACTGGTTTTTATGGGAAATGGGTCTAAGAGAGAGAGAAACTTAAACACTTTAAAGAATCCTGGATATAAAATTGTGTCTTTCTAAAGATGGCCGCCACACATCCTGTCCCTCCCCCGACAATCATCTGATCCAAAACCGGCCAATAGGAAACAAGTCAAAACCGATGCAGTTGTTTCACGAAGAGAAACCTGGCACGTAGAAAATTTGTGTCTTTCTGCGATTGATGAGGCTGAATCACAAAGTGTGTTCCCCACAGGAGCTGTTCTGTGGCCCTGAGCAGCATATTGACCATGTAACTGTGACAGATGTGTGTGTGTGTGTGTGTGTGTGTGTGTGCGATGTGTGTGTGTGTGCGTTGATTGAAATCTGCGCAGCTCCGATTAGCGTCACACACTCCCTGCTGTCCCTCGAGACGACAAGCTGTCAACTGAGAGAGAGAGGGGGAGAGAGAGAGAGAGAGAGAGAGAGAGAGAGGAGCTATAGTGCAAAAAGTCTAAGAGAAGTTCTGGAGGGAGGAGGAGGAAAAGAGACAGAAAGTGAAAGAAGAGAGGGAGAGAACAAAAAGGACAAAGAGACAGATTCCTGCTCCATCCACACGACCATGTTTTCATTGTTCCTCTGAGTATTTGGGTCAAACGCTGCTGGTCCTGGTTCAGTTTTAAGCGTTTTACTCTGGACGGGAAAAAACTGAAACGTCAGTAACGACTTCTCCACTGACGCTGAATCCAAAACGTTTTCAGAGACAGTTCCAACTCGTCGTCTTTCTGAGAAAAGAAATCCCTTCTCTCAAGCTGTTCCTCATTCGTAGTATTTATCTGTAGAAGGTCGGCGAGTTAAAGGGGTTGAAATGAGTTTAAATACACGTTTAATACTTCAGAACACACTTCATGTTACATGGCTCTGCTCTGGATTATCTGTTTCTAACGTCTTCAGTTAATGTGAGCACCAAGCAGCAGCTGCTGCCTTTGTTATGGAGTCGTTTTATTACGGCCGTGGTTTAAATACACAGCACTGCTGATTGGTCAACACCTCTGACACGCCCACAAAACAAGAGGAATCGGACCTCGAAGCCTTTGTGATGCAAACACGTCGTTCAACCTGGAAACTGAAGCAAAATGGTTCAAAAGGTGTAAGTATATGTATTATTTATATTAATATTATATCTGATAGAGACCTGAAATATGAACGGTGGAGAAATGAAGACGACAGAAAGTGACGGAGGAGGAGAAAAGGGGCAAAAGGTCAAAAGACCGAATAAAACCGAAGAGAGAGAAAGAGACGGCAATAAAGATGAGATAGGAGCGCTCTGCAGAAAGTTAGAGAAACAGAGGAAGTGATGAAGAGATAAGGAGTGAAACAATGTGATGGAGAGATAAAAGAGAGGGAGAGTTTGTTCACTGTAAATTCCAGACTTCCTTAGAAACCGTCTGCTTCATACAAACAAAAACTTCTCTCACAGCGGAAACAGATTAAAATCACAAAACTTTAAAGACGCGAAGAACAAAAAGATAAAAACGTGGAAATATAAGGATTCAAAGATTCAAACCACCGAACCTGTGGAAACACCAGCGTGAGTAGGAAGAGACACCAGGAGGTTCTCTTATGGTGTTAGATGACAGGTTGAGAGATAAAGTAAAACAAAGCTAAAGATGAAGAACATTCACTTTACGATAAGATTTTAAATCTCATCTCACACAAACACATTTTTCTTTTGCATCCGATGTCAGTTTTGACTTAAAACGTAAACCTTTGTTTTTCTACTTTTACTTTGTCTGAATACGACTGGTTGTGCCGTAAAGTCTGAGATGTTCTCGCGGTTCAGTGTCTTCTCCCTGATGAAAGAGCCAGAGGACGAGCCAATGAACCACACCTGCAGTAAAACACCTTCAGATCTCACAGAGGGAGCGAGGGAGGGAGGGAGGGAGGGAAAGGGAGGAGGACGAGGCCTTGACCTGCTCCCTCAACTCTCGGCCTCCATTGCCCTCAGCCACTTTACTTTCTCGCAGGTTTCTTGGTGTTTTACGTCCCTGTCACGCCTCCTCAACACTTCTGAAACCTCCCCGGTCGGGAAGGGAGCGGTGGACAAGTGGGAGAGGAAGAGGGTCACCTCTATGATGCACATGGACGGGAACATCTACTGGGAACTGGGCCTTCAACATCCATGTTCGATCAGAGCTCTGTGTGTGTCACCTCAGGGGAGAGGTGGAGCAGCCGGGTGCAGCACACAGACACAGGAAGTGATGTAATAACTCACGTGATCATTTTCACATCACTCCGACAACTGCTCGAATCTCCACAAACTCTCCCCCGACATCACGGTGTCTTCTATGTGTGTGTCAGCGCTTTTCCACCACGAGGTATTGAATCTGTTGAACAGTAGACGCATCATCAGGCCACTCGCCTGCTGTGGATCTATATTCTCACACGAGCTCACTTCATTTTACCAGGAGTCTGTGTCGTAACATCAAGTCAACCTGGAGCTCCGGTGACAAGAAGGCCCCAGACAGAGTCCTGCAGACAGGAGTGTCCAAATTCTTCAGGTCAAATCACATGTTGTGTTCATCTTTTTGTCTTTCCAGCGAACCAGTGTTGTTAGAAAGAGAAAAGAGATGAAGAGGAAGGAGGAGGAGGAGGAGGAGGAGGAGGAGGAGGAGGAGGAGGAGGAGGATGAAGGAGGAGGAGGAGGAGGAGGAGACAGTGGAGAGACAGAAAACCTGAACAAACACAAAGACAGAGAGAGCGAGCCCGACCAGGTGATAGTTACCTGTCCATCAGACCTGTAATTTCTGCCCTGACGACAGGGACGTCTCCTCAGGGACTGTCTCCCACGGCGACCCGATGGAGCCAGGCGGCCACGCCCCCTTTCGCCCTGCTCTTTGATCTCTGACGTCCTGCGCCTTTTAAATTGTCGGTGTGTTTGCAGTCAGAGAACCCCCCCCCCACACACACACACACCCCCCACCCCCCCGTGCCCAAGTGTGAGTCACCTGTACGGTATCAAACCTGTGACTCCGGCTCACAGAAGCATGAGGCAATAAAACACACAACACAAACACACAGTGGGTTTGAAAGAGAACAAAACAGCAGCGTTGTCTGTTTGGAATGTTGGTGAGTAACTCTTCTAGGAAACATTATGTGGACCAGAGGAATTTATATAAACCTAATGTTGGTGTATTGTGTATTTTAAAATATTTGTAAATAAGATATAAACTAATTTTCCAGGACATTTACCAAAATATCTATGAATTGAACTTTAACAGCCACAGGTGACATCAGCAGTTTAACAATCAGACCCTTTCTCTGTCCTCGTCCAGGCACATTGAACATTAATGATTATTTCCAGATAATCCTTGATGACTGGGAGCAGAAACTTTCTTTTCTAATTGTTGTAATATTCCCAGTAAGGAGGGGGGGGGGTGCATAAGATGTAGAACTAATCACTTCTGTCAATGAGATCACCAGCAAAGAATAAGAAGTGTCTGATGCATCTGTCACATGAACTAAAGCACTTAACGTGGATAATGACGACTAGAACTATCAGCTGGATGGATTTAAAATGCTGATTCAAACCGTTTTGACTGATTCCATACAGTGACTCAGGGAAGGACACAGTCACATGACTGGTTTGAACGCCATCTTATGTAGAAAAGAGTTCACCTGCAGGTCCCCCTCTCAACCCAGTTCAAACCAGTAACCATCTGGGTCAGGTATTTAGGGACAGTGTGTGTGTCTGTGTGTGTGTGTGTGTGTGTGTGTGTGTGTGTGTGTGAGGTGACAGCCTGGCATCCCCCGTTCGCCTCCAGGGGCCAAGACCAAGCTGTCGCCTCATCCATCCGTCACCGACTCTGACAACGAGAGAGAAGAGAAGAAAGTTGTGAGGGACGCGAAAATATTTGAGAAAAAAGAGGGGAATGGATTTGACCCATAAATGAATAAAGAAGACATCGTGGAAGAGGAGGAATGAAAGAGAGGAGGAATGAAAGAGAGGAGGTGAGACAGAGGAACAAGGACTTAAAAAGAAGGAAGAAACAAGGGGGTCGTTGAAAGCAGAGAAGGGAGATCTGTGCACGATGACAGGACGAGACAGAAAACGGTGGAGAGATGAAGAGGAGGGACGAGGCCAAGGACACGAGGCCACGAGGTCAGAGGAAAGGAAAGAGGAGATGAGGAGAGGAGAGAGAGAAAAGAGGGGAGCGAGCAAAAGAGAAGGGAGGAGGAGAAGGGTTTGAACTCATATATATTAATATTATAGGTGTTACATGTATGTTTCTTTATTCATTAAAGGTGTTAAACATGTATAGATTCACATTCAGGCTTTAAATAACATTTTACCACTTGTATTCATGCACCATTGGTCATTTGTTGTTCATTTGTCTTTCACACGACCTCATAACCGGCTGTGGCTCAGATTTCTTTACATCAGGATCCAGACAAAATATCGATGTGAAGGAAAGTGATGAAACAAAAATCTCTGAATCTGCTTCTTTAACCAGATTCAAACCAAAATGTTTCCAGAAATCTCTTGTTAAAAAGAAGCTGGAATGTGAGCCGTGCAGACAGACAGAGGAGCAGAGGGGGCGACACCTCCTACAGTCCTCTCTGCCTCGGAGGGAGAATTTACACACTCACACACACAGACACACACACACTCGGGGGTCCTCCTCCCCTCCATATTGCCGCCGTGCCTCTGGCGAGCTGTAAACCAGCAGGTCTGTGGGGTTTCAATGTGGGGACCATCCAAACTATTGACCGGTACAGTGCAGCGCCGCCACGGCTCAATCAGCTAGATGGCCCCTCCCCGGGAGCGACATATGTTTTACTGTCTGTCTGAGTCGCTGCAAACACACACACTCACACACACACTGACACACACTCACACAGAGTGGTTGTCTCCTCTGGTGTTGGGGGAAGACACACTTCCTTCTAAACATCCTGAACTTTCCTTTCATTTCAGGGAACAACATAATGAAAGTGAAATATTATTTTTCATCTTGACAGCTCCAGCTACAGTTTCTATAGTAACAAGAAATAAATAAAGTACATTTTGTTGTGATGGAACCGGGACCATCTTGTTTTTGAAGGATGTCTCTAACATCCACTGGTGACCACTAACACCTGCTAACATCTACTGGGATCTGGTGACTTCTTCAAACGTACAAGGGATCTTCACCATCTGGTCCTATATTTTAAAATGATAGAAATATCTTTAACAATAAAAGGATGAAAGAAAATGTTTATCGACCATCAGGGAGTTCATACACACACACACACACACACACACACACACACGCACACGCACACACACACACACACGCACACACACACACACACACACACACACACACACACACACACACACACACACACTCACTCACTGAGCCCCACTTGCAGTCCCCCTGCCTTACCCCCTGTTTGGCGGCTGCAGGCCCAGATTTAAAAGGGATTTGTTTGACCTGAGGAGGTGTTGGCATGGGGGGATACCGTGTGTGTGTGTGTGTGTGTGTGGTGTGTGTGTGTGTGTGTGGTGTGTGTGTGTTAATTAGCTGCACTAAGTTAATCATCAGCAGGGAATGGGGGGGCGACCTGCAGAGCTCGGTGACGTATCCCACATGCTTCTGCAGCCAAAACACACACAATAATCCTTCTCTGCTGTGTGTGTGTGTGTGTGTGTGTGTGTTTGTGTATGTGTGTGTGTGTGCACCACTCATACAAACACACACATAAACTCGTCTGATCTTATTTACAAAATCTCCCTTTATGTCTGTGGCAGCTTTAAAATGACAGAACCATGATTTTCAGGTGGAAAACAGCTTTTCTTCCCACGTCTGTCCTCATGTCTTATCGTCTCAGCTCTGTGTGGATTCACATGATGTAATGATGTGATTTATTATATTTTTTACAAATCATTATCGATCTTTGATAAAGCACATTAACGTTTAACAAATGGTTTTACTTATGGCTGGAACCCTTGGAACTCATTCAGGTTTCAGGTGCATGTCCTTAGTGTCACTGAAACACAAAGGAAGAAAACCTGGATTAACTGTATTTGATTCAGATCATATATATAAATGCATAAATAAATGAGTGTAAATCTATGACTTCTTTGTAGAATTCTGGTGTAAAAACTTGTGACCTAAATGAAAAACAACCTGCTACAGTTTTTAGATTCAATTTCATCAGAATTAGTTGTTAAAACGCAATAAGAACAAATCCGCAGACTCCAGACTTTGGCAGATTTACCTGAGACAGGTCTGTGGGTGCAGCTCTTAAATGAATTATGTGTAAAAGTCATTTAGTCTGAGGCTGAGCTCACTGACGACCGCAGGCTCCAGCGGATTAACCACAGATAAACTGAATTTACAGAACTAAAGAAGTCGGGGAAACTCCCGTCCAGGTTCTCGTCTCCTTGTTGGTTCAAGGAAGCTATTTCCACCGCTAACAGAGAATGGGTGCGAGGGATTTTGGGTGGAGTCTGCGTCCTGCGTGCGTTCAGCTGCTGGACGGAGTTGACAGAACGGGGCTCGGCTGAGGATTTGGGCTGCGGACGGATTTTCCTGCACGTTGACAATCAACAGGGTTTGAAAGCAGATTCCTGCGGAGACGCAGGAGAGGCCGAGTGTGAAGCCTGCGTGTGATCAGACGACACTGGTTCACCGACAGGAGTTTTGAGTTTTAAATCCTCATATCGATCACAGAAACATTCAAATCTTCATCAGCTTCCAGATTCTTACATTTGATGCTCAACAAAAAGCATCATAATCAATCATCAGACAGTTCTGTCATTTAAAGAGGTTTATCGGCTGATATCAAACATTTATTTGATAGAATAAACAAGGTAGGTTGTCCTAAAGGTTTGAAAACATAGTCTAAAGATTTAGTGACAATTGAAAAAAAGAAGCCTGTGTTATATTATATAAATATTAGTTCCCTTTATCAGTCTTTAAATATGTTGCTGTTGCTCTGAACGTCTGAATCTGTAACTCCCTCCAGCTCAGTGCCTCCGTTCACAGAAGCAGGGAGAGTCGTCTTTGTTTTGGCGAGTCCCGTTTTCCTTCGTTCATAATCCACTGAGACCAGTTCACTGTCTGAGACACTGGAATTAGCCCAGTGGATTAAACTGGTGAAGAATTAGCCTGATGAGTTTTCCTCAGCGCCCCCTAAAAACTCCCCCCAACACGTAATCTGCTCACAGTCTGAGGACAGGCTCTCACTGTCTGGAACATAAGCCGCGTTCGGACATGAAGAAGAAAATGTTCAGGTTCAGGACGTTTTCCTGAGGAGATCGTCCGGGTCGGACTCGGAGGTCGGGAACATTCAGGCGAGGGGCGGAGCCTGGAGGGGATTCACTTCCTGTTGTGTACAGCTTCGTGTCGGGTTTTATCACTAAAACCTCTCGAACCTCCTCGTGGTTCCAAGTTGGCGTCTTCATCATCTACGTGTACGGCTCCTCTTCTTCATCTTGAGATCTTTCTGCAGGACAAACGTCATAAACACGCCCACTCGCTCACTGTCAATCATCCAGACCTTTTAACAGGGCTCAGCAGGAAAGTTTCAGAACATTCTCAGATCCAGACCCCAACTTTTCAGGAGAATGTGAAGAATCTGTTGCAAATTTGAAAGCACTTTGGTAAAAAGAAAATGAAAAACCTGTCATGAGACATAGAAACACCCACAATATGAACTCAGGACTTGTTCTTGAATATGAACTAAACTCAAGTTGGATGAGGGAAGCTCAGCAGAAGATTCTTCTTCCTACAAACAGACGTGTTCATGTTCGTTAGCATGTTAAAAGTCTGTGTTGTACACGGAAGGTCTGAAACGACCCCGACTGATCACGTGTGACACAGAGTCTGATTCACATCATGTCTCCAGATTATTAAGCAACACACGTTGGCCTTGATCAGAACAACACTATCCTATCAACCCCTGAGCAGCTCCACTGAGAGGGAGTCCATTAACATCTGCTAATTGACTCCACAAACGTTGGTTCACTCGTTTCCTTCATCAGCGAACAAACACACACAGGAACGGCTCCATTAGAGGTTTGTCAGGGAGTCGTCCTGTAATTGAATTGACTTTAGATCCTGAAGGAGCTTCCTGTTGTTGTCACAGCTTCACTCAGAGAAGATTCACTCATCACATCTCAATTCAAGAGGTGTTGGGATTTTTACTACACACAAACACACTTCACCTTAATGTAGATAATCACCAAGCTATGGTGTTAACAACAATATTAAGAAATGAAAAGATCTTTTACTTCTCATCTGCATTTTGCATTAGAGATTTTTTAACTTGTGTTTGGTTAAAGGTTAAATTAAAGTCGCTCTTGGCTGCTGAGCCTCTGTTCTGCAGCGTCAGAGGGTTTTTAACAGAAAGTGAATGAAGCGAGGCCTCAGTGGAGTGAAGCAGTGAAGCTGCTGGTCTCAGAGCTGCTAATGAAGCGCTAACGACTTTGACTTTCAGGTGGAATCAATGAAACGGCAGCTGAGTGAATGCTAACATCGGCCCATTCACCTCCTTTGTTCTTTAGCTCATTAATGCTAATCTGACTGTTTGGAGACGGCGGCTACGTAAACAAACCATGAGTTGGAGCGGATTGCATTAACGTGTGTGTGTGTGTTTGTGTGTGTGTGTTTGTGTGTGTGTGGGGGTGTGTGTGTCACAGTCACCACTGAGCACACACATCACACTGTCCTCATTGAGCCGGGCTGTGGTCGAGGTTCGACCAGTAGTGGTTATGGGATTAGAATAAAGCCTCCAGGAAATTAATACACGTCTATGTCATGTCCCCAAAAGTGGCAACATGTGTCACGTGTAAAAATAACACACACACAAAATACATGCACACGGTTTACAGTCCGTGTTTATTCATCTGTTACGTGCAAAACAATCCAGTTGATTATCAAAATAAGAGTTTTAAGATCACAGAGCTCATCTCTTGTCTTGCAGCATGTGCACTTTTCACTTTACTTTCAAAAACCAGGTACTTCAATGCAATAAAGGTTCAAATAACAGTTTTATTCTAAACTGTGACATTTAACTTTACATCGTCAGCAGCTCGCAGATCGACACCGAGCTCAGTGAATCCAGATTCTCTCATCATGCACCTGCAACACAATAACACACAAATCCAAACTTTGAACTTTCCAGGGATTTATTCAAATCCATTTAATAGATACATTTGCATGAAAGGAATTTTATTGCCCTCTATTTATAAGGCTTTTAATCTTGATCTTGTTTTTCGCTGTCTTGCAAATTTGACTTGTTTCTTATTTATGTTCTCTTGGAAGGTTTTAGTTTCTGTTGTCTTTCTTGTAAAAGGTCTCGACCTCATGTGTTAAACATGAAAGAGTGATCTGATAACATACATGATGATTAGAATACTGCATGCATATTAATGCATAATCTAAATTCTATTTAATTTATTTCAGTAGAAGAAAACGTTTTCTACTGGAAACAGGTTGAAGGTTTGTGTACTTTGGAAAAATATGTTTATTTGAACTCAAACATTTAGAAATGTTTTGTTTTTGATGAAGCATCACACTTTACCTCACGAAGACGACAACACTGTGAAGGCAGTAGAGTGAATATAGAGAGAAACACTGCAGAGGGAGCGACACAATCTCATCTTACATTTGAATATTCAACTCATATAGTGAGTTTGAGTTACAGTGGATTCGTCTCTATATCAAACAGCAGTGTCAGAGGTCGAGGGTCAAAGTCACAGCGTCCCGACAGCACGACCCAACAGAAGTCCTCACAGGAGTTCTCTCACAGCGACGGGCGACTTCTAATGATGATGGACGCTGCTGTTGTGGAGAATCGCAGCTTTGTTCCAGGTGACATTCCTGCCAGTCACATGGGCTGCGTCCGCCAGCCCCCCCTCTCTCCATGACAAAGAGCCGGGTCACCTGACGCCCCGGCTTCACCCGCTTCACTCAGCAGCCTCCCAGCTAAAGTAAACAAACTGTTAATTCAGGATAATTCACCATAACCTATAGCCCGGCCATATAAATTCCTCCAGCTCCCTCCCTCTGCTGTTCCTTCCCTTTCTCCCTTCCTTCTCTCAACCTGGATGATTAGCCTGGAGGACGTCACCAACACAAAGTCCTCAGATATTAAAATAACACGTCAATCACAGAGGATTCATTCGGTGCAGGAGTCAGAAACTTTCAGGGAAGAATTATCGAGATTAAACCTGCTCTGATTATTTTCTGGGACATTTAGCAGAGAGTTAATCGAGTAGATTTACAAACAGGAAACATCAGAAGCACGTTACTGTGATGATTCTTCAGAGCGATGAGAGTTTTCTTCTTTGACCCACGTGTGCACAAAGTGAGACATCGATAAACTCCAGAGCAGATGTTTCTGATCCTCGGGATGATTTTAGTTTGGTGCCAAATTTCACTTTATCCAAAACATTTGCTACTTTTTAAAACTAATGACGTTCCCATTAAGCTCTGTTTGTGTTGATCTCTTCCTGAAGCCTGTAGCGATGCTCCTCAGACTGGTCTGTTCTTTCCTCCTCTTCTCCGTCTGGTGCTTTTATGTTTCCATCATTTACGAGATGCCCCATGAAAGGTAAAGATGACGTGTCACTGTCGCAGGTTTAACCTCAGCTGGACTTTCAGTTAAGAAAACGTCAACCTGCCAACAAACCAATCTGAGATGCTGAATATGGAGAAATGACACCTGCAGCACCAGCAGCACATCTGCAGTGGATTAGAGTCGTCCTTACTGGTCCCACTGGAATCACATCTGTCCAAAGAAGGAAATTTCTTCTCTTCTCATTTCGCTGTTGATGTCGTGCAACAAGTTTTTCTATTTTCCCACAGGCTTGTTTTTCTCTATTTTTTAATCAGCTGTTTATGAATTACGCTCCGAGTCGCAGCAGCTGGAGAAAGATTCAGATCCTGATAGCAAGCCGGTGGTGAAGAGGTCAAAGGTCACACTGATGCATTTCTCCTTTTAGGTTTTACTCTGAAATTCAAGTGTCATGTTTATATTTTACAATTTTTTTTGAATACGTTTATTTGCTTTTACTTTTCTGTTGCATAACCGCCGTGACCTCAGCTGCTGCTGCTGCGACCTCGTGTCACAGGAAAGTAACGTCTCAGATGATCACGTGAAATTGTGATTTTCTAGAGAAACTCCTCATCCCTCCTCTTTCTCCTCCTCAGAGTGAATGGGATCATTCATCCTCTTATCAGGTGAGTGCACCTCTCCCCTCTCTCTCCCTCTCTCTCCCTCTCTCTCTCTCCCGGCCTTTGTCCTCCCCGACAATGGGGCGATCAGGGGTGAGGGAGGTATGACGGGGTGAAGGGGCAGTAAAAAGGAAAGAAAAAGAAAGGTGGTGTTGATCCCTCGTTCTTTACGGAGAGGTGGTTCAGGTAAATAGGGGCCTTTTACTCCTCTTTGCTTTGTTGCAGCTTCGGGAGCACAATGAAGGGGTTTGTGTGAGTGTGAGTGTGTGTGTGTGTGTGTGTGTGTGTGTGTCTGTGTGTGTGAGAGACCCCACCTATTCCAGGTCACCTCTCACATGTGAATTAAAGCTCAAAGAAAGTTTGCAAAAGGAAATTTAAATAGATTTTCAGTTTGAAGGTTCAAAGTGCAGGATTCCAGCAGCGTAGCTTTGAGTTGAGTTTAACTCTCGGTGACCTTTGACCCGAGACGTTCACCTTGTGTGTCCGAGGCCTTACAACACAACTCTGTTATTTTAGATAGTACACTGATGTTCCTGACTTGATGAGAATGCGTCTTATTATAGCAGGATTTATAATTGAAGGTAATAATAAATATCCCCAGACATCAATATGACAATTAAAGTTGAAACTGATCAGGTGAGGAAGACGAGTTCAGCATCTTCAGTAGAAATCACAGTTTTAACATTTTAACCATCAACTGTATTCCTCTAATTTCCCTTTTATTCCCTTAAAATAAGAAAACATGTGAAATATACAATTGACATATTAAAATATATAAATTATCCATCAATGTGATACAGATCGTTCTTAAAGAGTCAGTGTTGTCCATGTGCTGCAGATACAGTTATTTTTAAACATTCTATTTCCCTCTAATCATTTGTTTTGCATCTGTTTATTTTTCCTTCTCTCTTCTTTGAGTTTGATCACAAAGCTCCACACTCCTCCTCTGGTCCAGCCTGAGGTGAAAGCTCTGCTGTGAACCAGGGGGGCTCGGAGCTGTCAGCGCCCCAGGGAAGAGCCCTGACTGCTGGGGGAGAGAGTCACCTGCCTCCCACCCCCCCGGCTCCTCTGGGGGGAGATCAGAGCTCTGAGAGTGGAAGGTGAGGACAGAGGTCTCACTACGCAGCTCCACACAAACAACTTTATACCAACGTTAAAACGCCGAAGCTGGAATTTAATCCACGTGTTTCACCTCGAGCTGAGATCCCCGACATCACAAGAGGCAAAAAGTAGAGAGGTCAAAGGTCACACACCCACAACCGCTCAGCCATGGTTCTCCCACGGGGGGGTTTTCAAGTTGTGGGAAAATGTGCTGCACAATTACACATTCTGATGCTATTAGAATTCAAATTGAATTAAAAGCATGAGGATAATATCACATTAATTCACAGAGACAAATGTTGTGTAGCAGGGTCAGAGAGAAAGAGTGACAGTATGGAGGTATGTGTGTGTGTGTGTGTGTGATTGTGTGTGTGTGTGTGTGTGTGTGTGTGTGTGTGTGTGTGTGTGTGAGAGAGAGAGAGAGCTCTGAAAGGGAAAGGCTCCATTAAAGCTCACCTGTTCTGACCCCTGCAGGTATGTTCCCTTCCTTTCATTCATTCATTCTTTCATTCACTCGCCCTCCCTTCCTCCCTCCATCAGCGGCCCGGGGCGGCGCTTTGAACTCACAACTGCTCCTCTGTGTGTTAGTGTGTCTGTGTGTGTGAGAGTGTGTGTGTGAGTGTGTGTGTGTGTTTCATGAGAAAGGGGAAAACAGAGCGACACACTAATGAGGAAGAAGAGAACACATTGTTTTCTTTTTTTAAATATCGAACAAACTTAATGTGTGTGTGTGCGTGTGAAGGTTTAAACTATTATAATGTTTTGCCTCAGGTGCTGGCCGACCATTGTTCCCAGTTAATGAATCTAGTATGGATGCACAGGAGCTTTTTGTGTGTCTGTGTGTGTGTGTGTGTGTGTGTGTGTGTGTGTAGTGGAGGTAACATCCCTGGCAGCAACAAAGATCTTATCTCGGCCTTTGTCCAGCCAGCTAAAAGGTGTGTGTGTGTGTGTGTGTGTGTGTTTACATCAGATTGTGTCCACTCTCATGCCGATAAATAGGAAATCTTTGTTTACATGTCGGATCCTCCGTCCACACGCAGACGACATCATTGCTCACGCTTCGTTCACACGCATCGACGAACACGGGACACGACGTCGACCATGAACACGCTGCCGGAGCAGAAATACACAAGTCAAGGAAACAGAAACACAAGTTGTTGTTGTCTGCTCAAAGCGTGTGTGTCTGTCTGTGTGTGTGTCTGTCTGTGTGTGTGTGTGTGTGTGTGTGTGTGTTTGTGTGTGTGTGTGTTTGTGTGTGTGTGTGTGTGTAGTTTTGCACGCGTGTCTCTGCACGATTCCCCCCCGAGCCCCTGAAGAGAAACCCCAGATGTCTTTATCACTGATCTGTGATGAAGTGAACACTGAACCTCCAGGAAGACGCCATTAGAAGCTAAGACGGGGGCGTGTGAGGTCACACCTGTCCATCCTAAATGGATCCATCCTTCCCATCAACCCCCTGTGATTATTAATCACCTCCACGGAAGCTGCACACACACACACACACACACACACACACACACAGACACACACGCGCGTTGTGTTTCAGGAGAACAGGTTGAAGGATGGACGGGGGGGGGGCGGGTTGTCTAAACAAGACAGTGAATGAAGAGGGGAAGACGTTAATGTGCGGAAGTTCACTGTGGTTGTGTGTGTGTGTGTGTGTTTGTGTTTGTGAGAACGCATCAGTGTGTGTGTGTGTGTGATTGTGTTTGTTCTCTTTCAGCTCATTGTTTTGAGGAACAATGAACAGGGATCTTCAGAGTTAGAACATTTTAATAAAGTTAAAACATTTCTGACAGAATCTGTGTGATCTGTGTGTCGCTGCTGTTCAGACACCTGATGAGTGCTCTGCCAGTGTGTGTGTGTGTGTGTGTGTGTGTGTGTGTGTGAGTGTGTGTGCTCAGGGCTGAGGTGTGCTGTCCCTCCATTCTTATGTTAACATGGATTACTGCTGGGTCCTCCCTGCTGACAGTCCATTGTAGAACCCAATCCGCTCAGTGGGGTTGTGTCTACACCACCCAGCAGGAGTGGCTGACTGAGTGTGTGTGTGTGTGTGTGTGTGTGTGTGTTACCTGGCTGGTGTCAGACACTGATGGTGCCGACACAAAGTGTGCGTCTGCAGAGTTTATGAAACCGAGCGATGAGGAAATAGAAAGAACAAACGGAAAAATTTAACTGTAAAACACACAAAGTCACGCAACAAGAAAATGATGAAAGATATAAAAATGTGAGAACAAGGCGAACGATGTTTTCTTATTAATGGACGAGAAGATGAAAACAGTCTGAAAGGAAAGAAAATCAAGTTTCCATCAGAGTAAAGAAAACAAGTTGCAGAGTTTCTGGAAAATTAAATATGAGTAAAGTAAAAACCTGGTCTCAGTCTGTTTTTAAATAAAGTTTTATCATGAATTATGTCTCAGTAAAACAGTAGTTTGATCAATATTTAAAAGCACTTTCACAGGAAACAGCAGAGGAAAAGAAATGAGTCGAAACTTATACAGAAATAAATGATGAAAGAAACGTCCCCTGATGTGGCTGCTCAGTCATTTCTCTTATATTCCACATATCTGGTTTAACTCTGGGAAACCTGCTATATCCAAATTACTGTTTTATAAAGATTCTGGTATAAAACTGAAACATGAATTAAAAGGACTGAGTAATAAGTTTGTTAGTATTAGAAATTGTGTTCTAGAAAAGAAGTTTAAACGTTTTTCTGTTGTTGATCCTGAAACAACTTGAAAACACGTCAAGTTGTCTCATTGAATCCAGTTCGGTCAAAGAGGAGATGAATAAGAGATATCAGGAGAGAGAAGCAAAGGAGGTGAAACTCTTTCCTCTGTCTGTTTTATGAGTGTGTGTCTCTGTTCTGTTTACATGTTAAAAGCTCTTTAATAAGAAGCTGCGGGGGAAGCAGGCAGACGGGAACCTTTCATCTCAACCTGTCCTGTCACACCCAGGGGTGGGGGGACCTTATTTATGGCTGCACGCAGGTTGGTTGTTTGTGTGGAGCACTCACGCAGTCGTCTAATTCAGACTGCAGACTCCAGAGCAGTAATCTATTACAGATTACTGATTACCTGCTGGTATAGGAACACAAGGAGGAGAAACGGAGATCTGCACGATTCATTAATTAGCTTGTCCTTCGGTTGATTTATTCTTTTACTCACTGACTCGTTTATTAAATATTGGATTCGTTCACTCGCACATTTTCATTTATTGCCACAAAACAATGTAGAACTTGTGTGTCTGACTTCACACAGAAAGGCCCCGAGCATCCGTCCATCAAACGTCTGTGGAGGAAAACAAGGCTGTGGTTTGTGTTGTCTGGAGAAACTTCTTCTGATCCAACGTTCACGTGTGGAGATGTTATCACTCCCTGTTGTCAGGAACAGGGAGGATTCCCCTCAAAGAAAAACCACACAACTACGTCTTCATTTGAAAACACACAACTCTGGAGTTTTAGAGACGCTTCAACGGAGAAGATTGAAAACTCTGCTGAGGCTTTTCAGTCCGAACGAGCAGAAACATTTGGAAACGATGACATAGAGACACTGACAACTTCTCATTGTGTCAGTTGTTGTTCACTTCACTTGTGTATTTGATGAAACAACACATGGAGGAAACCAGATGTTTTCTGAACGATCGTTTCACACCACAATCTGAATTTGAATCATTTTAGGATGTAGAGATCAATAAAAACACTGGGATTCCCGCTTCTGAATTGTGTGTCTGTGTGTGTGTGTGTGTGTGTGTGTGTGTGTGTGTGTGTGTGTGTGTGTGTGTGTGTGTCCACATCAGATGCAAACCCTCCATGATTTATGACCCCGGACCTTCACCTGTCAGCTCCACCCGGCCGGTCCGTCTCCGAGCCGGGTGGAGCTCCGCAGCGGCACAGCACACGTAATCAGATTAAAGTAATCTGATTACAACAACTGGAAGCTGTCAGGTTTAACTGCTAAAACAACAAGAGGCGCTTCCTTCACCATTGTGTTGTCCTGGTTCACACTAACACCGCCCCAGTACACACTGACATTGTGTAAGTACACAGGTCGCACTGTAGCTGCAGGTTGAGAACAGGAACACACTCAGACACACACACAATGCTCCGAACTGTGTGGTTAGGATGTAATAAACTTATTATATCATTATGACTTTCATACACTTTAAGGTTTTATGAAGAACAAAGGTCACTGCAGCTTCCAGACAAACTGTGGAAACAAAGAATTTCCACTGGAAACACTGAGACACCAGAGATTCAGTAAACGTGCAGTTTATCAAGATCATAAAGTCAAACTATCAGTTCATGTGTTTATTAACTCAGCTCCTGGAGGAGACGCTGTGCTGGGGTGAAACCAGTGCAGACAGGTTCATACATGAGGAACAACCTGCACCTGCCTTCATACTGAGACTGATCTGTTCTGTCTTTATAAAAGCAAACACTCAGGACATTGTTTAAAAGGTTCTATATTTAGTTCTAAAGACAGGATGTGATGATCAGTGACTTCCAGCAGGAAGAAAGTCAACTTTTAGAACTGTGTTTAAAAACATATAAATCAACTTAAACCAGACTGCATCTTAAAATTTTTGTTTTCTATTAAAAAGTTGTAAAAGCTGATGAGCCTCTTCTGAATATGAATGTTTCTCTTGTGATTCTACAAGCAACTGGAACCAGTAAACCTGCAGTTACCAGTTTATCACCAGTTTATTAAGAATGTACTGAGGATGATGGTGTTCGAGGGACACACACACATGACAGACAACAGGTTTTGTTTATGACTGTGGAATGAACTCAGTGGTGAAACTGACTAACACTTGTTCACAAGCTGCTCTGGAAACACTGTAGGTGGGATTGACTACGTCTTCTGTGGCCGGGCTGCGTCCAATCAGCTGACAGAGCTTCACACGCTCAGGTCACCACTTCCTGATTCTCTCTGAAAACACGTCCAACTTCCCTCGGCTGTGATTCAACACAGGATCAATCAGAGATGAGTGATTATCTGAGATCGGTCATCAGAACCCAATCAGCAGGAAACACTCGTCTGAGGTCGCTGTGGAGAAACGACCACGGGGGAATCAGATGAGATTAAATGTGACTTCATTGGTCAGGTGATGATCCTGCTGCTGTTACCATGGAGACGTGACACAAACATCCCACTATTTACAAATATTATTCAACATCAACGTAACTGTTATCAGGATTTAAGTTTTTTCCAGAAGTGACCTTGAATGAAGCTGTTTTCCTCCGGCGACTAAAGAGCAACTTGAATATGATCTGAGTTGTGTTGTCTTCACGTGTCACAAGTGACACACAAACGTGCACGAACATGCACGTGTGGACATTTGTCTTTTTTTGTCCTCGGACACTTTCCCGTTCTGATCCGAGGCCGCGGAGCGACGAGCGGCTCGCACACTTTCCCTTCTGAGGAGACACGACTCTGAACTGTTCACCTGGCTGTCACACACAGACACACACACAGACGCACACACACGCACACAGACACACAGAGAAACACACACACACAGAGACAAAGACACATTACATAGACCACCTGCTCTGAACCTTCACAGACAGAGACACACAACCTAACCTGCTGTAAATCTGCCCTGACAGAACACACACACACACACACACACACAGACACACACACACACAGACACACACACACACACACACACACACACACACACACACATACACAAAGGCAAAGGACCGTAGATCATCTCTTTTCTGTCGTTCAGAGTTTTCGTCTTACAGCTGCAGTGAAATGAAAGAACACGTTTAACTTGTGTAAAACAACAATGTTACACACACACACACACACACACACCAAACAAGAGGAAACTCATCTTATGATCATCTGATTGTTCCTGTGTCACGTGTCATCATCTTGTTATTTGATTGTCATTTCATTCTCCTTCTCACTTGCTCATATTCTGTCTTCCAGGTTTTTCACTTTTCCCAAACTGTGATGTGTGAAGTTGTTGTGTGGCCCTGTGGCGTTGTCACCGTCACTCCAAACGTGTTGTGATTGACAGCTGACCACCCCTGCAGTGTTTTCCTCTCCCTCTGTGGTCCTGCAGCACCAGTAACACAACTTCACACTTGAAACGCACATTGCAAATCACTTCTCGATGTTCCTCTTGTAGTTTTCAGTCCAGGAAACCTTCATAGAAATATCTGCTGCAGGTTGTGTTTGTGGATTCTGTCTTTGGACAAGCGAGAAATGGGGAAAGAGCAAAGAGGAAGAACCAGTGGACGATGCAGGAGGAGTCAACCTGTGTGTTTGTTTTGATTCTGTAACTTTGTCTTATATTAAACTTCATTAACCACAAAGCAGCTGATCAATAAGATCCTAGACGACTGCACAGACACACAAAACCACCAGTTTGTCACCAGTTAGTGTCGCTGGATTCCTGACTGTGAAAACATGAACACAGCAACTCTGTTAGGTCCCATCACACACACACACACACACAGACACACACACACAAAGTGCCACGCGGTGCAGCCTGCTGTCGCCGGCCGGGTGGCCTGACGGTTACACTGAAGCTCTCATGACAACGAGGTGACACTTCTGATCCCAGCAGGCCGTCGAGCTGGAGGAGCCTCTGAGTGGGGATTTGAAGCAGAGCGCCATCTAGGGCTGGGGAAACACACTGCACCACTGACACCATCGATATTCTGTTATTAATGACAAATCTGACACAGACACCGAAAGCAAAAAGGATTTATTCTTCTACATTGGTGTCATTTGCTTCATATTTATTTGGGACTTCAGGTTTTGCTAGATTATTTATTGCCTTTTTTTCAAATTAGATTTGTCCGATCTCCTGTAGATTATATTCTAATCATATTTTTTGGACCGCAGCGTTCTTCTCTGGTATTTGACGGATCGTTGATGTCGACTCTATCGCCACCTACTGGCCCAGCATGCTCGTTTGAGCGTGGATGTCGTGTGACCGGGGTCGTTTTTAAATGTAGAGGATGAGACCTTTTTAAAAAGATATCTGAGACATTATTAAATGGTCGGTTGATTTCATATTCAAGTAGATGTTTCTTAAACACTTTCCACACATATTAAAAGTCTTATTATAACTGATATTTGCTTTTTAAGCCTCGAGGCTCCTGAAGTCAACCTCGACTTCTCAACGACTGAAAAAACATTTCAACCTGATGATTTACGATGAAATTTAAAACCTTTTCTTCCCACGTTGAACTATCCAGGCAAATTAAAAAGCACCCGATGATACCCACACCTTCACTTGAATAAATAAAAGAAATTTAAAACTGCCCTTTGTCTTGCCTCCACGTGGAATGCGGCCTCAGCAGGGACCAAATGTCGCGGTGATAATCGGCCCTGAAGTGGTGCCGCATGCGCGCTACAGCCGGGGTGTAAATCTTCAGCCGGCTCATCTCTCTCCCCCCCCACGGCCGACAACTGTGCTCCAATCTGACAGAGAGCTCGGCCTGTGCTCACATTCCTCACATTGTTGAGATGGAAAAGGTATAGTGTGCGCTGTCTAAATACACACACACACACACAGACACACACACACGTGGCCCTCTGCTTGTCTTGCTGTTCCACCTGGGGTCTCCTGCAGCCTTGAGGGGCTTAAGGAGCAGAAACACACACCCTCGCTTTAAAATAGCCGCCGTCTTCCCCCTGTTCGTGTCCCTGTCTGTGTTTTGATAAGGCGTGTGTCCAAGATGTCCCCACGCACACACACACTCCCTCTAATCCCCCACAAGGTGTGGAGCGGCGGCCTGAACAAGCACCGTGTGGAGGGGCCAGCGTCCAGCCGGGGGCTGCAGGAATGTCAGGATGTCATTTACAGTAGCACACACACACACACACACACAGACACACACCACACACACCACACACACACACGCACAGAGCAACCTGAACCAGCATTGTCCTGGTTGCGGTGACAAGACACTGACAGCTGCCGAGAAAATAAGAGAAAGGAGAAGAGGAGGAGAGAGGGATGGAGAGAAGAACAGAGGAAGAGGTGAAACCGGAGTCGCTCGCTGATTCAACTCCAATTTAGGAAATGGACCGAGGGAGAAGACACAGGATACATTTATGGAAACTATTGTTAGTGTAGCAGGAGATTGGAGATCGTACATCAACTTCACGAGGACGTTGTTCAACATATTTGTGAATTTCTTGAGAAGTGACGCCTGGATCGTAATGAAAATATCCATTTCCCTCAATATACGATCGTTTTAAGCTTCTGGTATTTGAACACGTCTGCCAGGGCTCGGCTGGTCGCTCGGGCACGTTCACGATGTTTCCTGGCTCCTTTGCTAACGTCATTGTTTCTTCTCTCGAATCAAACAAAAAGCACAAATGAGAATGAGAATTAAAACAAACTTCAGGAAATGACGTGTGAACCTGAGAATCGGAGACAGATGCAGTTTGTTGACGTCAGGACTGACGCTGAGATGTCAAGTTTTCATTGGTGAATCCTCAGAATCATTAATGCACATTTCAATAAACTCCAGTGATGAGTCTAGGGGAGAGAGAGAGAGATAGAGACGGAGAGAAGGAGTGAGGGAGGCTTAGAGAAAGAGAGAGGGGGATTAAAGATGGAGAGGGGCAGAGGAAGGATTAGAGAAGGAGGACGAAGGAGTTTAGTTTCACAGCTCGAGGTGTCAGACGTGAATATTTAATGTCGGACTTTTCTCTTGTTTCCTTTCACATTAATTTACTCATCTGCTCTTATTTCACTCCGCCCCTCGGGTCAGTTTACACAGAGGCTGATCCTGGACCAGATAAAGAAACCCAGCGAGGACGTCAGATGGTTTATCTGTTGTGTGACGGTACCAGAATGAAATCTTCACTGGTCCATCCTCTCCCAGTTTGATTCAAAGATCCTTCAGGACTTTCTGATCCACATCAGGCATCACCTGAACTCCTGCTATGTGATCACATGGACTCACTCAGAGGAAGTTCACAGGAAGTCTGGAGCAACTGAGTCTTTATTTAAGGTAAATCTCCAGACTCAATAAAAACAATTAAAGAAACAGAAGAGGGACGGTGGCTCTTTAACTGAATCACGAAGCAAGTTCAACATCTGTTATAGACCGAGGTGGAGAAGTCTGCAGATCCTCCTCAGGTTAGAATCTGTTATTGTTGCAGCTTCACGTCCCGTTCTGTTGTTTCACTTTGTGCCTCAGGGAGACCATGCAACACGCACACACACACACACACACACACACACACACACACACACACACACACACACACAGACACACACCCTAACACACGGTTGAAGAGGATCTTTGTGAGGACACGGGCCTGTATCTCATGTGAAATCAACTATGAGCTGAGTGAAGACTGAGGCATGCTACACTTTGAAGTCACTCATACACGCACACACACACACACACACAATATGAACACGTCTATGTCACACACACACACACACACACACACACGCAAACGGACTAAAAGGAGTATTGAATGTGTTCATGTGTGCACGTTCTGTTTGTATAAATAAAATCCAGACTTTCCCAAACATGGACACTCAGATCAGTGGACGTTTTGTGTTTGTGTGTGTGTGTGTGTGTGTGTGTGTGTGTGTGTGTCTGTGTGTGAATCTTTAGTTCCTCATGTTACACCGAAGTCTTTTATCTGTGACCCAGAGAGAGGGAGAGTATTGGGAGCATCGTCTTGGTAACAGACATAAAAGATGACATGATGACAGAGGACTGTGTGTGTGTGTCTGTGTGTGTGTGTGTGTGTGTGTGTGTGTATGTCTGTGTGTGTGTGTGTGTGTGTGTGTGTGTGAGACACTCTTTTGAACGTTAATAAATACAGAGAGTGAGTGTTTGTGTCTTTCACACAGAGAAGAGTACGGTGGCCCAGAGGCACAAACCAATGGAAACAGGTTTTTCTTTGCATTAATCTGATTTCTTCAACAACATGTTTACTAGGAAGTTAGTTTCTCATGTTTTGTGCAGAAGATGAAATCTGATTCTCACAGATTTCTCCCTTGTGATTTTTAGTCACGTCACCAGGTCTGAAATGAACTTTATCCACGTGTGTGTGTGTGTGTGTGTGTGTGTGTGTGTGTGTGTGTTCAAACAGGTTGAACACAACTCGGTCACAAGCAAGCGTCTGTGTTGCTTTCAGTTCCCTGCTCGGGACAGGGGACACGTGCACTCACACACCCACACACACACACACCAAAAAAAAACATACATTGGGCAACACAACTTTCAGCTGTTTCTCAACAACAGACGCTTCTCACACAAACACATGTAAACACAGACTGTCTGTGGGTTTAATGCTGCGGCTGCGTTGACTCAATAACTAATGTGTTACTGCATATTAGCTTTTACAACACCTGATGCACATTTCATTTCTTATTTATATGTCTGATAAGTGTAGAACTATATTTCTTATATGGTGTGTGTGTGTGTGTGTGTGTGTGTGTGTGTGTGTGTTTGTGTGTGTGCCCGCTTGTGCGCATGTTTGGTGACTACAGAATGAATGTGCACAATAAGGACGTCAGTGGTAAATTGGGTTCTTTCCACTTCTATATATTAGTCAGTCTGACCCCTGAAAAAGACAGAAGTGTGTTTATATATCGCTGTGTGTGTGTGTGTGTGTGCGTGCGTGTGCGTGTGCATGCGCTTGTTTGTATTTATTAGTCACCATCTGACCGTCGGCTCTGGGCTCAGACTCGTCTGCGAACAGTCACCATGGGAACATACGAGTGAAAAACTCCAAATGTCGACATGAGCAGTTTGTTTGATCAGCGCTGCGTCATCGCAGACAGAGAGCATGATGGGAAAAGTCCTGAGAGTTCTGCAGAATATTCATGAGTCACAGCTCAAATTAAACACAATTAAAAGTTGTGTCAGATCTTTGAGGAGTTTGATTAAAAGTGGGTCAGAAATCCAGGTATAAACGAGGGAGAAGTGGAGTTGTTCATAATTCACACCATCAGAAATAATATTCAAATGTTTTAACATGAGGAGAAATAAGAAACCTGTAGTTTAATTTGGTTTTAGCAACGGACGAGAGTTACATTTAATACGATTAAAGTGATATAGACTAGAATAGAGTGTAAATACAGTTTGTACACAGAGACGATAAAGAGCTAAAGTCTGATTAACTCCATCAAACTGAAATGTTAATTTATAATCTATGGATATAGTTGTTGATATTTGACTCAAAGCAACGGAAGCGTCACCGACCGGATGTTGTGTCTGGAGAAGAAACATCATCAGGCGGAAAAGGATCAATTCATGGAGTTTGTGTTGTGACGAACGTGTTGTGTGATTGTTTGTGCAAAATCTAATGAAAACAAACTCCACCAGCTGTTTGTGTGTTTAACATCCAGAGTTAAACCTGAAGTGAGCTTGATAACCACAGAGCAACTCATCACAGACACATGGAAGCAAAGAAGCAAACACATTTATTCAATTCAATTTAAATCAGTTTGTTTTTCCAATATATTTTTTTTTACTCTGAATCATTTGAGCTGAATTTAATGTTGTATACGTTTTTATAATGGAGTCAAATTAAAGAACAAAGGAGAAGAGGGAGAAACAGGAGCTTCAGCTTCCGACCAGCCCGCCCTCTCACATCTACGCCTCCACGCTTTACTGGAGACGCTGACCACAGCAGATGGGACCCCCCCAACACACACACACACACACACACACACACACACACACACACACACACACACACTAACGATGCCAGCACATGTTACCTCTTTTTGAATCGCTTTAGACCCTCATTGCCACAGTCAGTTAGTGTGTCTGAGTAGATTAATCAGCTCTCTACACACAAACACACACACACACACACACGCGCGCGCACACACACTCACGCACACGCTCTTACATAAGCCCTATTGTCCCGATGGTCACAGAACTGGAACATGAACCAGCAGTGTGTCCTCTCTGTGTGTTTGTTATTGTTTGTGCGCACCGAGCTTCTCACTGTGAACCAGTGACGCGGCTGCAGACGTCATCACCGCACATGAACCTTCATGTCACTGTGGTGCAGGAGCGTCCGGGGGAGGAAGTGGGATTATTGGAGCAAAAAAAACAAAACTGAAACGCACATGTGACGGTGAGGCCATTAAAGTGGATATAAATAACTGCAGCCACGTTTTAAAGAAAGAGCTTTGAAGCTTTGGTCCGATATGAAAACCTGCCTCTCGTTACGATGCAGGTGCAGATCGAGTTTTACTTTAGGCTCTTTAGTATTTTACCTTTTTCTTTAACACCTTTTTTTCACCATCCCCAGAAAAAGGAAAACGTAGAGGTGGCGATGACAATAAAAAAAATCCAATGAAAAAAGGATAAAAGTGTTTTTCAGAAATGAACTTAGGGAAATTGGCTCTGTACATAATCTTGAGTTCATCTCTCAGATCTGAAGAAGCAGCAGATGATGTTTAGATTCTGCTGTGGGAAGAAGCCTCGAAAAATAAAAGAGCTTGAAGCTGAATTCATTCTAAATTTCTCCTGCGCGTCTTTCAACATGTTTGTGACTCAGAAATCCACATTTCTTCACAGCTGCTTTGTCCCATACAGTAATTATATCATCTGTCAGCTGCATCAGTAGAAAAGCCATGAGATGCATCAGTGTGACAGACGTGTGGACACTTCACCTCCGTCCTGATGCAACATCCTGTTTCCACGGAGACGTGGAAGAAATATAAAGAAAAACAGATTCACTATGACTTCGCTCAAAATTCACAGGAATCAACGTGCAGCGTTTTACTCACAGTTATTCAGACATGTTGCATAACACGATTATTATATATATATATATATATATATATATATATTATTATATATCATTATAGGTCTAATGAAGCTCCATTAAAAGAACCTCTGCCCACGTTTTGAAGGCACCACACTGAGCTGGTTTTAATCAGGTTTAGCAGCCGCAGCCTGTAAAGTGGCTCGCTCACAGTGAAAGGGCTCAGTCAGCACTCAGACCCACACACACACACACACACACACACACACACACACACACACACACCACACACCACACACTCTGACTTCCTCTGTTCGGGCCTCGTCTCTCTCTCTGTGTCTGGAGGAACGAGCGTAAACATTCACTTTCAACACACTTTCACTTCGTCTTCCTGCCCTGATGAGCAGAGATGGAGGGAGCATGTGAAAGAGGAATAAAGAGAAGAGACACAACAACATCACTTTTTTATTTCACCGGTGGGAACTTTTACTATTTCACACTTCTAGAGAGAAAAACAACATTTTCTTGGCTGAAATAAATAATAATAAAGCCTGTGTGAACTTACATGTGCGTTAAGTGCTGTGTACTTTCCTTTGATTCTTCCCTTCCTGTGACGGGTGATGATATAAGTTAGGAAGGATCCTATGAGTCACCTGTGGACATTGTCTGAAACATGAACTCATCTTCTCACCAACCTCTTGTGTCTAAATATCAATATTCATTTCATACAATATGATTTTCATCTAGGTCACACGTGGTAATGTAAATGTCTGAGTGAGAGAGAGAGAGTCTGCAGAGAGTCGGGAGAAGTCGATGTGAGATCACAGCAGGAGGTCCTCCTGAGGTCACTGGAGCGAGCGGGGGGGGCTGATGACGCCTCTAACACGAGACAGACGGTTCCATCGAACACGTAGAAGACCTGGAAGAAGACGTCCAGAGGGTTTGTGGTGTGGTTGCATCCTTCTCCCTTTTGGAATAGTCCAGAAACTTGACCTACAGGTTTCAACTTTGTGTTGAAAATGTCCGGAACAGCTGACTCGGACATTTTGCTGATCTGAAATCAGTTCTCTCAAAGTGTATTTCCTCTCTCATCTCATCTTTAGGTGGAATCCACTCTGAGGGACATCAGCTGTGTGACTGTGTGAGCCTCACGTGCAGCAGGACGACAGGACCCCACACTCTGAAACGACAAAATGACAGCGCACGCTATACCCGACTATACATACGAGTACAAATATACATCCAGAGCAGTCGCAGAGCAAGGCAGTGCGGTCGGTAAACAGTCAGAGGAACAATGAGAGTGGAGCAGTGACTGGAACAGGCAACCACACAATGAGATCCACACAATGAGATCCACACAATGAGATCCACACAATGAGATCCACACAATGAGATCCATATGTGAGCACTCCGACCCGTCGCTCACCATCAGAGACGAGAGAAAAGAACAGATCTGAAGAGTTGATTTGATCATCAGGAACGTTTCTTAGACAGTTTTATTGTTTTCTAACTCGTGCAGAGAAAATTCTGTGAGCTCTTATTTTGAGTTTAAACTTTGTTCAGTGTTTCCCGTTGGAGCAGGAGTTTCTCTCAGTGATAAACCTCCTCAAACAAGACTCGTGGTTCAAAACATCCAAAACGCTAAATAAATAATCTACTTGCACCTAATTTCTGAGAACTACAGACGCCTGCAGGAGTCTGTGTGTAAACCCGACTGACAACGTGAGAACACTCGTTGTGCAAAGACCTTTTAATGTTGGAAAACTGCTGAGGAGAGAAAAGTAGAGTAAGTTAATAAACAAAATCTATATCTGATGATTTATACCTAATTTAAGAAGCTGGATTACAGTCGATCTCACTGCTGTGGCACAAAGGACCAGAGCTTCACATACTAATAACTGCAAAACATTATATTATACAAGAAGTAGAGTTAAAAAAAAACCTTTTTCTCTTGTCTTGAGTCATGTCAGTGGGAGGATTTTAATAAAGCACAAGAGGAACATCAACACCGAGGTTCCAAGAAAATCAGAGACGCATCTTCTGTAAAGTTCATTTCAAAGTTCAAACAAACTGAAGAAGAAAACTGAAAACCTTTCTCTTTCCTGCGCTTTTATACATTTGATCACTTTCTGTATTTTCATGCATTTATTAATTTCCTTTTTTCTCTCACATTAGGACATGTTTAGGTTCTTATCCCCGATTGCATGTGAACCAGTTGAGATGGAGCAAACATCAGGTCTGAGGGGAAGTGACCCACAAACATTATGAAAAAGTGAAATGTGTTGATTGCAGCTTTGTGTGGCTGCAGGTTGGTCAACAGTGTGTTGAAAGTGAATGAAGACACAGCAGAGATGTGTGAAGGACAACAGGAGCGGGGCTACACACACACACACACACACACACACGTACACACACACACACACACAGACCCCACTTCCGCTTCCTCGCAGGAAACGGTTCCTGCGTGAGAAGAAGGAGGAACTATTTTCAGTGACGTTATTCTCACGCAGACAAACTGAAATAACTTGTGTTTCTTCTTTTGGGGCCTTCCCCCCCCCCTCCCCACCCCCCCCCTCACACTGCGTCCTCCACAAAGTGCCACAGAAAGCAGAAGTGTTTTTCGAGGAGGCGTCAGTGACTCAACGTCTGTCGCTGCTGTCGAACATTTCTGCTGCGATTAGTCAGTGAGCGATCATCTTAGTTTCAAACTTGTACTTCTGCTGCTTCTGTGGAAAAAACTCAAAAAAACCCACAGAAGATGAATATTGCATGAAAAAACATTCTGCATGTTACAGATTGTGAACGCTGTCATCTCTGCACCGGCTGATTAATGCTCGGCTAATTTTGCTAACTGCGCTAAATGCCAAAATGCTGTTAATCCCTGGTTAATGAGTCACTGATACGGCGAAGGCCTGATCTGCTAACTGCTAATCGAGCTAAATGCCGGAGTCATGCTAATCCGTTGGCGATGAGTCATTAGGGCGGATTACGCCTTCGCTAACTGCTAATTGAGCGAGATGCTGAATTCATTGTAATCCTCACTGAGGAGTGTTAATGAGTCATTGTGCGACGCTTCACACAAACAGCTTGAGTAAGAAATTCTCCTGCAGCTGCTGAGCGTGTGTGTGTTTGTGTGTGTGTGTGTGTGTGTGAGATGGTCTCAGTTTGTGTGTGTGTGTGCGTATTGTTGCAAGTTCTCTTTTTAAATATTATAGTTTGAGCGTTTTGGTTTTGGCTGCACAAATTAAGGGGCTGGAGAATCATTTATGTCCATAACTGCAGGCGACAGTGTGTGTGTGTGTGTGTGTGTGTGTGTGTGTGTGTGTGTGTCTGTGTGTGTGTGTGTGGGAGAGAGAATTGAGACACGATCACCACAGATTACAGGCTCGATCAACATGAGTCACTTTCTGATCAGTTCTCATCACTCTGCAGTGAAACACTGAAACACTGAAACACACTCGGACTCAGACTCTCATTCTCCCACCAAATCATTTCATGTTCATTTCAAATCAGGACAGATTTGGAAAAATATAACTGGAAGTTTAGATGCTTCACTGTTTGGAGCCGCCATCTTTACATGAGGCTGTTTTCTGACATGAGCTGTGGATGAAGTCTGAAGAGTTGTGTTGAGACTTTCAACCTTTCACACGTACACAATGTAGCGGGAGGTTTTCTGTGTTTTCCTACTCAAGACCCTTTACACACTTGCTGTTGACGATGTAGTTACACACTAGTGGACACACATGTTAATGACAGGTGACTTCCACACATGAACATTAATAAACAACTTATTTTCACACTCGGAGATGTGATTGGACCAACAAAACC
Organism: Pseudopleuronectes americanus; assembly: GCA_038501795.1. Lineage (NCBI taxonomy): Eukaryota > Metazoa > Chordata > Actinopteri > Pleuronectiformes > Pleuronectidae > Pseudopleuronectes > Pseudopleuronectes americanus. The sequence goes on from CM076722.1 coordinate 1,555,690, forward strand.
GCTGAGTCACCGGGTCAGAGGGACTTTCCACGTAGAAAACACTGTGTTCATGTTTCCAGTCATCGTCTGTGACAAAGTCTTTAACTTAACAACAGTGCAGCTCACAGCAGAGTGTGAGGAGGCCCGGCTGCATCAGTGTGTGTGTGTGTAGGTAGGTGTGTGTGTGTCTGTGTGTGTGTGCAGCCTGTAAGACGGAGATCTGGGCAGTGACAGTGACTCTGAACAGGCGACTTTAAAAAAAAATCGTCAATGAACCCTCTGACATCGATTCAAGGTGTGTGTCCGTGTTGTAATCTGCGTTTCAGAGGACACACAAAGTTCCCTCGACGGTGCTACACACACCACATGTCAGTCTCTCACTACTTTCTCCTTCTTCGGCCTCTCCGGCCGCTGCGGTTGCCAGATAAGACGGGAAAATCCCCCTTAAACGCAACCAGGCGGCTGATGGTAAAATGGCTACCAGACCGGGGAGCGGAGGAAGCGGCGTGCGGCTCTTTGATGGCGGTGTCTCCGCGTGTGGCATGTATATGTCTGTCCGTGAGTGTATATATATGTTTCTGTGTGCGTATGCCTGCAGCAGTGTGGGTGCACGTGAGCGCGGTGTCTGTTGTGTGTGTTTGCACGCCTTGTTGTCTGTCATCCTGCCCGTGAGCGACCGCTGTTTACATACACAGGCCTGAGCAGGGGTGGCACTGTGTGTGTGATGGTGGGGGGGCCGGGGTGTCAGCAGTCATTGGGTTTCAGCGGTTACCCCCCAAACTTTTTATTTTCTGGGAGAAGTGGGCGATCGGTGGAGGGGGCGGGGGGCTGGGGAGACACACACATTTGAACAGCACCAATGTGTGTGTGTGTGTGTGTGTGTGTGTGTGTGTGTGTGCACGTTCTGTTCTTTATGAGCCAGGAACAACCAGGAGGGGAGGAAGTAACGGGTGAGCGCGGGTGGGAAGAGAGCGGGTGAGGAAGTGACTGCCCCCCCCTTGTACCCAACATGTACACCCCTCACCACCCTCGACGCCCCTACAAACACCCTCGCACATCCACCGGAGGGAGTAGGAGGCTGCTGGACCACGGACCACCCAGAGAGACGGAGACAGACGGACATGACATCGACACAATCGAGATTTAATGAGCAGAAGATTAAAAACAAACGGAGAGAGAGAAAGAAGATGTAGAAAAGGAAAGGAGGCGTTTGACGGAATAAAAAGAGAACGAGAACCTCACCACATTTAAATTCTCTAGATCCAGGTTTTTAATTGGCTCTGCTGCAAAATGCACAGACTCACACTGGACACACGTCAGTCGGAGCTCGGAGCTCGGAGGACACATGGAACACATCACTCAGACAGACTCACGGTGCAGAGACTGGTTTGTTCAGATCTGAAGAGCAAAGGGAATAAAAAGCCGGAGTCGTCTCCTGGAGCATCGTCGGCGTGGAGACGTTCACGGAACAAAGTGGGCGTGGCCTTTTTTAAAAACTGCATCACACAATCACTTTGAACAAGCGAGGACCAGATGTTCTCACTTTCCTCAAACATGATGTGTGGACCATTGGGTCTGGATATTTTTCTAGAGTTTGTGTTTGTCCTGTGGAGAAGCAGCAGGAGATTGTCCGGGTCAGACTCAACAACAGACTCAACAACAGACTCAACAACAGACTCAACAACAGACTCAACAACAGACTCAACAACAGGAACATGTAATGGGCGGCGCCTGGGTAGATCAGGACATGATGTATGAAAAATCACACGTTTCTATTCACAGCTCATCCGACAGCAGCTTCAGTTCTCTCCTTAAATCTGGTAGAAATATTCACTTGGACTCAAGGTTTAAATCACTGTATAATTATTTTTGCAGCCCAAGGTCAAAGGTCAAGGTCATGCAGGCCTCACAGAGTATACGATTTATGTTTTTCTTGAAGTTTCAGTGAATCTGAAGCTTCTTGTGCAAACTTTCACTTGAACGAAGAACTGATTAGATTTTTGGACCAGGAGGTCAGAGGTCAAGGTCACAATGACCTCATGTTAATGTATGTAGATTTTAAAGGGACAGTGACCTTTATATGAAAACAAGTATGTAGAAATATGAACAGAGACTATCCACCAGCTGGTGAAGGAGGCACCGGTTGAGGAGGCAGCGGTGGAGGAGGCACCGGTTGAGGAGGCAGTGGTGGAGGAGGCAGCGGTGGAGGAGGCAGCGGTGGAGGAGGCAGCGGTGGAGGAGGCAGCGGTGGAGGAGGCAGCGGTGGAGGAGGCAGCGGTGAAGGAGGCACCGGTTGAGGAGGCAGCAGTGGAGGAGGCAGCGGTGAAGGAGGCAGAGGTGGAGGAGGCAGCGGTGAAGGAGGCAGTGGTGGAGGAGGCACCGGTTGAGGAGGCAGCGGTGAAGGAGGCAGCGGTGGAGGAGGCAGCGGTGGGGGAGGCAGCGGTGGAGGAGGCAGAGGTGGAGGAGGCACCGGTCAAGGAGGTAGAGGTGAAGGAGGCAGCGGTGGAGGAGGCAGCGGTGGAGGAGGCAGCCACGACAAACACACAGAAAACAGTGATGTGGTGAACACACAACTCTGTCATCTACCCACACACAAGCATGTATACACACATAGATCAGTGCATGCACATGTCAATCATAGCCCTGTACATCCACTTTACATACAGTCAACAAGGGAGTAGTTTACACACGCACACACACAAACAGATGTGCACGTACAGAAAAAACACACAAACTGTAAAACTACACAGAGCAGATCTCACCACAGAGTCCTTGTTTTTTTATCGATGGTTTTTTCTCGTGACGACAGCGAGCGTCCCTGTGATGTCATCAGTCGCCGTTTGTTTTATTCACAGTGGCAGCGGAGCCGAGTGGGACAGTGTGGTAAAAGAGGAGCTGAACCCGTCTCCTCCTCCTTCCTGAACCTCTAACTCCTCTTTGAGTCGACTTGTGCAGAGCGAGTGCAGAATGGAAACAGGCCTCATGAGCCGACAGACGTCTATTGTTTCTGGACACGTTTGAAATGAAACACAACAACATGGAGGTTCTTTTCTTCTCCGTCCTCTCGGGACCAACAGCTCTGATCCCTTTATTCAGTCTGAGTTCATCCGTTAGTTGAGTTCCTTCTCGTTTTCTCTTCCTTTTACTCATCCTTTATTAATTTGCAGTTTCTATATTTGAGATCTCAGAAGCTCTCTTTCATATGAGCAGATGTCTTCCTCCTGGATGTGGGTCTGAGTTTGAGAGGGAACATAAAGATGCACAAAGAAAATCAGGTTTAAACGTTAGTCTGTAATACCAACAGTGAACTGAATCATTTTTACTCTCATCCTTTCAGCTGTGTGCGAACTGTGTTGTACTGTGTACTATGTACTGTGTTGTACTGTGTACTATGTTTTGAGTACTTATCAGGTACGGGGATCAGAGAGAACGGTCTGGGTCCTGTACATGAGGCAGAACTGACTCATAAAGTTGACTTTGACTTTGAAGGACAATAAACAAAGTTGGAATGTGTTTAACTTATTTCTCATGTGAGATTTGTTTGAACAAAAGAGCAAATAACAGAAAATAAATCATTTTTAGGCCATAAGGAATGGAAAACGTCTCAAAACCTTTTCCCAACTTTCCACTCACTCTTCCCCGTCTGACAGAAAAAGCAGAAATGCTCTTTTTTTGTTTAGGAGGAGGAGGAGGAGGGGGAGGAGGAGGAGGAGGAGGAGGAGGAGGAGGAGGAGGAAGGACGAGGTGGAAAGTCCCTTTGTGGATCCAGGTCAGTTACTTCCACATGTCCATCTGTCTGTCGCCTGCCTGACTCACGCTGCCATCATACAGCTGCAGGTCAGGTGATGCACGGCCACTGGAACGTATGTAGCACACGTGTTGGCCTGTTCCTGTTCCTGTCACACAGCTGCAGCAGTGAGATGCTGCAGCTCCTCATCTCAGGTCATGTTCAATAACATGTGCAAACACAACATGCTGGAAACCTGAAGATCATTTTAGATTCACACAGTCTGTTGTCAATATGTTTGGACTGAGACGTCTGCTTTATTAATATTGAATGTGCAACATGTCCAAATTGCAAAATGTCAAGTGTCAAATTTTATTACAAGGAACCTCACTAGACCATAAAAATGATCTGAACGTGTTTGTAGGAAAATATTCAAAACCACCAAAATAAAGCTGAATTACCAAATCCATCGTTCAAGATAAATAAAGAAACTTTCCAGGTCACAAACTGTGACAAACTGTTTCCAGAATCCTCGGCTGACAGACGCCTGATGTGGGAATTATCAAAGTTCAACTTATTCTTTTGTGCAGTAAAATGTGTTTATTTATTGTTTAATGATTTTATTTTGTTGGGGGAAATAGTTGGATTCAGTTTCATTCAAAACAGATGATTTTATTGAGCGTGACATTTATGTTTTTAGATATAAATAAATATAAACACATGAATCCAGTTCATTGAGAGATGTGTGTGTAACACTTCCAATAAAACTTGTAAACCGTGACCGAAACATCTTGTGAATTAATTCTCATATAAAAAATGGCTAATTCAAAACCTCACATGATGACGGTGATGTGTGTGTTTGTGTGTGTGTGAATCAGGTTATGGGTGTGTTACAGACATGTGTTTGTCTGTGGTTTCTCTGTGTGAGCTTCTCTCTGCCGTCATTGTTGCACATGAACTCCGACAGCGACACCAAACTTCTTTCATGTGAACATCACGTGTTTTATGTATGTGGACATCAAATGTTTCATGTATGTGAACATCACGTGTTTCATGTATGTAAATCTCACATGATCCTTCGGACTTCAAGTGGAAGAATCTCAGTTTGTGGATTTTCACTCGACAAACGCCCCCCCCCCACGTTACCTGTGACATCACAAAAGGTCATCGAAGGTCACGCCCGGGCTGGACGGACACTGGTTCCTACGACTCTCCTGTGTTTGGCTCCAGACGGCGCGGTGGTGCCCACACGGCAGCAGGTGGCGTGTTTTTGATGTGTTGCGTGTCGAGAGATTGACGCAGCGCTCTGTCAGCAGCTGGTCTCCCACAGACTTAATGAATGGAGACGGGTGGAGGGGACAGGCCGTCTGTGACCGTGATGGACAGACATGTGTAGTAGAAGAGGAGGACGTTCATGTCGGATTGTGTTGACTTAAAATAAAACTCAACGACTTTGCTTTGATTTGTTTTTGATATTTCAAATGATGGTTTTATGGATTTTGTATTTTCTTCCAGTAAAAGTCAGAACGAACACTAACCAGTGGAACTGTCTTACTGGTCTGAGGAGCTCCTCCTCCTCCGCTGGGCGGTGTTCTCCTGCTTCATGCAGCTGTGACCAGATGTCTTCATTGATGTGTCCACAACCACAGCTCCTGATGAAACCAGACGAGCTCCCAGTTTCCTCCTCTCTTCAAGTTGAAATGATAAGGAATTAAAAAAGATCCGATCCAAAGTGTCTGTGGATAAATGTGTCTGTTCATCAAGATCTCACAGTGTTGAAGACGGTGAAAACTAATTCCTGAAACTGCCCCTTTGTCCAGATACATGTGAAACCTAAATGAGATGTCTCCTGGCCTGTTTCCCATCCTTCCACCAGGTTTCATGAAAATCTGTCCAGTAGTTTTTGTGTTTTTCTGCTGACAAACAAAGAGACGGGGTGAAAACATAACTTCCATAGCCGAGGAAAACTTGAATTATCATGTAAATCCTCAAGTTTTGTGTTAAATCATGTTGAGTTTTTGTGTAATTTCACAAACCAACAAACAGTGAGCAGGTGAACACGTCTTAGACCGAGGGTAATTACAGTAAACAATGAAGAGAATTTATTGAGTCACATTTAAATGAGTCTCATTACAAGTCATTAGTCACAAGTCGTTGAGTTCATCCAGACACGATGTTCCTGTCACTCCGCTGAGCAGAGACTCACACACGTGCACTGGAATCTGTGGCTTCAGCAAATATTCTGATTTCACTAGAAGGTGAATGATTTGAAAGTTGTGTTATTTTGATATGATGTTAAATAACAAGGTGCTTAAAAGTCAAAGACGTCCACACGACAACTGTCCTGAAAGTGTTGTGTTATTGATACACAATCCTGTGGCACCTCGTCCAGTCACTAGGTGTCACAATCATCTGAAGAGTTTGATAAGTTCAGATTGCGTTAATCGCTTTTATTTTCTCTCTGTGTGTGTGTGTGTGTGTGTGTGTGTGTGTGCGGTATGTGTGTCAGCATGTCTGTCTTTCAATCCGTCTGTGTCTGTGTCTGTTGTTCCATCTTGTGTTTGTTACAGCAACACACACCTACACAGGGTGTGTTAATGTGTGTGTTCTGCCCTGTCTGTCCTTACTCATTCCATCTCTATCGACTGTGTGTGTGTGTGTGTTTGTGTGTGTGTCTTAGTGCTAAACAAACCTCTCTAGCTTTCGATTGTGTCTGTCTGAGCCTGAGTCATCCCGCCGCGATTCTCCCGCTAATCGCCGCAGCATTAGCGGTGATTAGTCGTCGTTGTTGCGCTGGTTGTGTAACAGTCGGTGGTTAGGACAGGGAAAGGAGAGGCAGCGAGCCAGACAGTTGGCTGCGGCGCTGAGGTCACACACACACACACACACACACGCACACACACACACACACACACACACACACACACACACACACACACACACACACACACACACACACACACACACACACACACACACACACACACACACACTTCATCTGTTTTTCTAAACCTCGTCTGACTCGCTCCCTCAGTGTTTCTCAACAGGTCTGAGCCTCCAGAGAGACTCAGGTGAAGGTTGTCGGTGCAACGCCCGCAGCAGGTGACAGATAGAAACCTGCTTCAGCTGCTACAGAGTGCTCTCTGCATCTAAGTGTTAAATTATACATAAGAATAATAACTCTGCAGACAATCTACATCACATTACATCTAAAGACACATGAGCCGTCCTCTAACCTTTGAATTCTGTTTTCATCAGCTGCTTGCCTTCCCACAATGCACTGGGATAAAAAACACATTAACAACTTCAGCTCCCGGGGTTTGAAACGTCCTGTTACCTGAAATATGATTCTGGATTTATCTGGTTTGAACATAGTTGGAAACACTTTGGATAATGTACAAGTTAACAAAACACATAAAATATATCCATTTGTTTCAAGACGTTTCAATAGAGAGTTGTTACATTTATATCTAAACATTTGATGTATTATAATTGTGTGTATCTGTTGCTGAGACAAACTGTTGCACAACTTCATGTGTGTATTTGTCGTCCTGTTGCCAGAGAACGTGGATTCATCCACTGCAGAGAATCTAGTTCCCAGAAACGCATCGTTTCCTCCTGTTGGATTCAAACTGTTGTGTTAGAACATTTTCTCCTCCAGGTTTTTAAAGGAAACTCCTTGTTAGGTAGAAACAGGTCTTAATATTATGTATTTCTTTAATAGTTTTATGTGCAAATAGTCCAGTACAAAGGTCATATTATTAGATTTTACTTGATTGTCCCTTTATTTCTACTTCATTAACTTGTCTGTTTGATTTTCTTATTTCTAAAGCTGCAGAATTAAATTCACTGTCGACTGCACATAGAGTCTCTGACAGTGAATTCCACGTTTGTTGATTTTCCTGCTCGTTATCCAGACGAGTGAACGCAGCGAACTGGGACCAGAACCAAACTGGTTTCGATCAGTGTGAACTGGACTCAGTGGTTCAGACCTGCAGCTCAAACCAGGAGCAGCTCTGGGTTCTGTGCATTCTTCTTGTCTGGTGATGAAATAAATCTTTCTCAGAATTTGAAGTCTCCATGTTGACTTGTTGGATTTGATTTGAAGAGTCGTGGGATTTCCCTGGATTATTCAGATTTACTTCTGCTGGCACGATGAGCAGGATTTTAACTTGTGATCCTTCAGAGGAACGTCACGGTTCCATACGTCGCTGTGAGACCCTGAAGCTCCTCAGATGTTTGTTTGGGTTCTGGGCCCGATGCTGTTTATGGTCTTATAGCAACAGCAGGGATTTCACAGTCTATCAGACTGTATTGAGGAAAACCCACAACATAGTTTGTGCTTCACGAGGATTAACTCCACTTCACGTCTCGTTCCACGCCCAAACCCCGAGCTGGGTCTCACCTCCACATCGCTCAGGATTGTGTGGGGGTGTGAGTCTGTGTCTGACTCTTCAAACTGATCGTGATCATCTGAGTGGATTATGAGTTTTAATATGATCTCTGTGTTTCAGATCCAGGGATTAAACATCACAAGTGATACATCACACTGAACTGGATATTTTACTTGGCCTCTGTTTTTTTTTGTTGTTGAAACTTTTACTTCCTTGAAGAAAGTTCCAGGGACTTTTTACAAATGTTGTTTTTAGTTTTATTTTTATTTTTCCAAAACCGCTGACAGACAATCAAGGAAATGCTTTGTCATTGTTTGTTGTCCGCTGGATTTTCTTTATCAAAATATGTTTTTTTGTATGAGCAGATTGTATATACTGAGTAAATTATACAAATTCAATAAACAACACATCCATTTATGTCCAACTTCCTTTTTCCCTTCCTCCCTCTCTTGTTTCTGTCCACCCCCCCCCCTCCGATCCACTTCCCTCTCTCTCCCTCTCTCTCTCTCTCTCTCCCTCTCTCTCCCTCTCTCTCCCTCTCTCTTTCTTTCTCTCCGTCTGTGTTGTGTCTTCCTGGCTTTCATCTGTCGGAGAGCGAAGTGGAGGAAGAGGAGGAAGAGGAGGAAGAGGACGAAGGCCTGTTTGAAGTTGGCGTCTGTCCCAAAGTCAGTGGGCACACCTGGAGGCCAAATTGGTAGTGTTGTCCTCTGGTGACACACACACACACAGACACACACGCAGACACACACACACACAGACACACACATCTCCATCCTCACATCAAAGCGTCATGACTACAGGGCTCTGAAAGGCTAAATACCGTTTACCTTAAATACCTTCAACTCCACTGACTGATCGGTTTCCTATGGGCTCACACACCACCGGAAAAACACAAACACACACACACAAATATTACTTGTGTTTTTCAACTGATTCCCCCCCCGTTCCGGCTTTGAGAAACATGCATGTGTGTGTGTGTATGTGTGTGTGTTTACACCTGTCCCAGTGAGGTGTCCAGTTCCTCTGGTCAGGGTCAGAGGTCACTGTGTAGGTTTTGTGTACGACTACATCTCGACTCCCATGACACTGCTCAGTTTACCTGTGTTTACATCTGAGCCTTCCTCACTTCACACACACACACACACACACACACACACACACACACACACACACACACACACACAAACACACACACACGTCCAAATAACAGCAGAACTAGTTAAATTAATGGTGAAATTATTTATAAATCATTTACTTTCAGTTACAGTTATAAGATGAGCTGAAGTGATAACAAGATACAAATAAAACTAATAACTTAAACAAATAATTGAATCAAAATTGGCCTAATAGTCAAATCATTATATGAGACTGAACTAGATTTGAAGTTGAATTAATTAAATTGAATGGTGCTTTGAATTTCAAAACAGATTTACAGTTAAATCAGAGACTTTTACCAAAATAACTACTCACTTTGAAGTAAAAGTATTATGTCAACTAGCATTATTAGCATATAATTGCTATTATATTATTCAAATTTAAAGGAAGTATCTGTAGGTTATGAAATTGCAGACATTTCAGCTCAGCTGAACGTTTCTTCCCATGTTTTCTACCCTTGTAATTTCAGGGAATCCTCTGTGATGAATCTTCTCAGCAAAGTGACCATGAAGTTTACGAGGTGATGCAAATTCTATTCAGCGTCTGGAAAGTGACAGTAACATGATTTTAAATATTCTTATATCTTAAGGAATAAATCAATATGTCTAAATTCAAAAGATTCAATTCCATAGAAGAGTGTGACTCATGTTTTCCACAGATTCATAATCTGACTCATTAATAACATGTGACATGATCTCAGTCTGGTTTGCACACGTGATGTTTGCTGTGATTGTTGCTCCACAGGAACCAGAGTCTGGAGAACGAGGATCCGGTTCCACCTCGTCCTGGTTCTCCTGTGGCAGCGCGGTCACATGACCTGGACCCGGTGAACCTGCACAGAGCGACTCTTCGTCCTGATGATGAAGGTGCACACATCTCACACTGAGGTCACAGCTCAGGACGACAGAACCTCGGGTAGTTTTCAGTTACTCAGCTGTTCTCACAGGGTTTCACCACAACATCACGGGTTCAAGTCCCACTCATGACCTCTGTCGCTCTCTTTCTCTTTCTCTTTCTCTCTGTGACTTACACACAACAAACTCCAGCCTCACTTTTCTTTAAGTGCTTCTGAAAACACAATGAGCGACACTGTTGTATCGAGTTTCACGACGGTTAAAAAAAAATACAAACAACACCAGCTCTTCCCTCTGAATGACGTCAAACAACCAGCTGCTAAACTGGTACAAATGTACATCACTAGTCAGTGGATCATAATGGGAAATTACATCCAGGACCAGTTATGTGTCTGTTCTGATGAAGCTTTTATTTCTGATGAGACTTTATCGATACGCACAATCAACTCTTCAGATGCACCACAGAGATAAAACGAGTTCATGGTCAAAAGGAAGCAAAAGGTCCCACAGGGCAGAAAGAAGCCTCCAGGAGAGGAGCAGGCTTGTTGTGAGTCACATCGTGTTGAGGTTTCAGGTCAAATGTCAGAGTGTGAATTCCCAATAGAGTCATGAGACAAACCGCTCTGACCTTACACGGGATGTTTGTGTCTGTTGAGTGTTTTTTACTCACACACACACACACCCGCACACACTCACACACATTCACACACAAAGTAAGAGCAGACAGTGCTGCAGGAAATTACTGGCTGACTACCTTATATTTTGTAAACATGTTGACGCATCATGGGCCAATCGGAGCACAGGTCTATCACTAAGTCACGTGGTTGCTTGCTGTTGTCACACACATACAAACACACAATCTACACGTGAGTTTGTGACAACGGCTCGACCTGCTCGACACGTGAGTCAGGAGATATCACTGAATAAACTCAAAACAACAGGTTTTCATAAGGAGGCTTTAAAATGGACACGGCCATATTTTTGGTAGATTCTGAACGTTAAGGTGTCCCCCAAGGAGGTGTACTCGGTCCCCTATTGTTCTTATTGTGTGTACTGACATAGAGGCAGGTGTCCGTGACTTACAGAAAACACACACACACACACACACACACACACACACAAACACACACACATACACAGACACACACACATTCAAACAGCTTGCCACGTGTTGTTTGCAGAAATCAAACCCAATCACAGAGCGATGACAACCAAGGCCCTCGGGACGCACAACACACATCTCTGCACCTACACAACAAACTACTTTTTCTGATGATAATTATTTTTAATCACATCTGCACTATTGTTAATTGGCCCTCACACGACTTTCTTAAACTGATAATTATCACATATAAGTACTCTATTTTCCCTTTTTTCCCTTCGAGCACTGGTTTCAGTGACAACAAAGAAAACTAAAAAAGTTAAATTCCAGCAATGATGAGAGACGGAAGCATCTTGAATAACTTCCAGCAACATGAATGATTAATCTATCAGCATTATAGGAATTTATCATTTCATTAAAAAGGTTAAGTATAAAAACACAGATTCACAAAAAAACTAATCCTACATGTAAAAGAAATTCAGTTTCTTTATTAACGCAGCATTTCACACATAAAGAAAAATTAGCTTTAAAGTTGAATTTGATCTGGTCTGGATCAGTATTTTATTATGGTTATTACTTATTGTGCTATAACCGCGCTACATAAATCATTCTATTATAAAACTACAGCCCAGTGTGTGTAGCTGTGTCATGGTGAGTTACAGCAGGTGGATGTTTCATTTCTCTTCATCTCATCAGTATCATAAAAACTCCTGTAACAATGGTGTCACTTGTGTGTGTGTAATTTAAAGGGAGCAGTGTGTGTGTCACTGTCATGACAAACATCATTGTGTCACGTGACCTCATGTGTTATATAAGTTGTTTCGCTTCTATCGCTCAGATTCCATCGATCCCCGGTTCTTGTTCTTGTCATAAAGGATAAATAATATTAATATTTTTAAAACGATGTGGAAAGCCTGAAGTTCACTTCAACCCATGTGGGCAGCGGGGGGGCTGGAGACCTTGTGTGTGTCTTTGTGAGATTAAAGCTTCAGGTGGTCAGGATCAACTGATGCACTGATTCTGCTGCTGCTGCTCCTCTGGGCTGTGATAAATAAAGTGTCACTGTCAGAACAAGTGGAAGTAAATGATTTCTTATGAAACCTCCATCTCTCAGGTTTTTGGTCGTCGTTTTCAAACATAGGTTTAAGATTCTGTTTAGATCCAATGGGTTCAGGATATTTATTCAGTGTGACTCACGTTGTCCTGAATCCTTAATAGAACTCGATCTTTGCTCAGTCATTAAGTTCTCAGTGAGTTTTACAGCAGAACTCCTCTCAGCTCTACGTTATCGGACGATACGGTAACTTCCTCTCGTAAAGACTTCAGATTAATGAGTGTGTGAACCCCGTGTGTCCACTGCCTCAGAGCTGCATCCCTGTTTACTCACTTCATGCTCTGTGGTTCTCTCTAGGAAACATGTAGGAAATCACCCATCCCATAAAATAAAAGTGTATCCCCTGTACAGACTGCAGGTAGTTTGTCTGTCAGGTTAGATTCCTGTCTGAGTTGTGAGTCTGTGGTGTGACGGAGGGAACGGCGTGCAGAGGGCGATGCTGCAGAGCAGGACAGTGCGTCACGCACACGGCTAAATAACACGTATACAGTAAACAGCAGCAGGTATCAGGCGTGAAACCCACAGAGTCACGCCGTGTTCCCTCACATGCTGCAGGGATTTGAACCAGCAACCGCCTCTGTTTACATTTCTCAGTCTGTGTCTGTCGCACACAGACGCTGAGTCACACACACATGGGTATGCCCTGGATCTCAGTTTGTGTGTGTGTGCGTGTGTGTGTTTGTCCTTCAGCATCAAGCAATTAGCAAATTATTTCCCCATGCGTGGGTGCAGCTATGTGTGTAGTCTTCGTCCTTGTGTGTGTGTGTGTGTGTGAGTCATTAATAGCCAGACTAGCAGTGCATGAGTCAGTCAGTCTGACAGCTGATATCAGGAGCCACAGGCCCCTGACATCAACAGGGCTTTCCCTGATCAGCACACCTGCAGACGGAGAGCAGAGACGTGAGGACGCCTCAGGCAGGAAGCCAAGAGAACTCACAGTTTATAAACTCATTGATAAATAAACAGCTTCTCCTCAGCTGCTCAAAGATCCTCTGCTTGTTCCTGACTCTGCTCTGTCAGAACCTGTAGCTGTGATGAGATCAAGCCACCAGGTAAAAACAACACAAAAAAACTACACAAAAACCAGTGGATGTCTGTGGTGAGAAGCGTTAAAAAGAGGTTTTGTTTTTGCTCTTCTTCAAACATCTCAACAAATATAGGATGATAATAAAAGCCTTTAAATTAAATGGATGATGTATAGTGAATGACCTTCCTCCTCTTCTGTATCAGTCTTCTAATATTCCTCTTCCCCTCCTCTTCCTCCCTCGCTCCACCTTTTCCTTTATATTCCACCTCTCCACCCTCGCCCCTCTGTCATATTTTCATCATCCCTCCTTATTTATCCTTTTCTCCTCTCCCTCCTCCATCCTCCCCTCTCTACACGTCTTCCCACTTTCTTTGCCTTTTCTCCACTCTTCCCCCTCGTGTCATCTCTCCATCCCTCTCTCTCTCTCTCTCTCTCTCTCTCTCTCTCTCGCTCCCCCCCCATAAGATACTGATGCAGGGAGACGGATGGAGAGAGTGGGTTTTCATCTAATCCTGATTTTGCCGTGACCCCGGGGTCACGACTCCCGCAGAGTGATTTAAGGGTTTCCAGTGATGAGAAGGGATTGGGCTGAAATATCCCTTTTCACACAACTCATCTACCACCAAGGACACACGCTGACACACAACACGACACACACACACATAACTCTCTGCTGTGACACAACTCAATCTGACACACATACACACGCACACACACACAAACTGGACTCACATGTTGACTTAAATCATGGAGAAACAGACATAGAGAAACACACTAACCATCCACTAGCCTCCTCCATGTTAGCGGATGGGACATAGACCAAAGTCAGAAAAGTTGTAAAATGTTTTTTTATATTATATACAGTATTAACGGCAGTAAAAGGAACAGTCGTCCTGTTGCACAGTCATAACACCAGCTATTCTGAAGGGGGCTGTTTGCCAGCTCAGCTTAATTGTTGTGTCCAGGTTCCTGTGTGTGTGTGTGTGTGTGTGTTTGTGTGTTTGTGTGTCCCTAAACACCTGTTTGTGTGGATGTGATTTTTCCCACTCGCTCCTTCATCCATTCCTCCTTGTCCCTGCTGCAGGTGCTTCATTCAGCTCAGTCATTCATAAAAAAATGAATGGTGGAAAAACAAAAGGAAGGATGTTGCACTTCAGCGGAGCAGAGAATGGAAGCATTGTGTCGTCACGACAACACATCCACCGCACTGTTCTCACACTTTTCATTTCAAAGTGGACTCGGGGCTCGAGTTCACAATGTTGGGAAACGACGGCCGAGTTCATTTCCAGCTCGTTTCAGAAAGTCAGCAGCTGGAGGCATGCGGCCCCGGGAGCAGAGTGTTGTTGTTGTGTTGTTACTGTGGATCCGTGGTTTTCAGCCTGTGGGTCAGAACAGTTTGAGTCATTATCACTGGGTTTTAAATGAAGGGATGATTCACGGAGTCATATTTTAGGCTCGTCGGGATATGAAGTGTGGAGCAGAAAACAGGACTGATAGTTTCCTTCATGTTCTTCCTCATGTTCTCATTTTATATGAAAAACAATCTTCTAGTATCTGTAGTTGTGTACGTTGTCAAACAAACAAAGGTGCACAGGAAACCGTTATATAAGGATAAAGCCTCCACACCCAGTCTGCTTGAGAAACCCGACATGTCCATATGGAATGATTGATTTGATTTGAAGATCACTTCCATGGAAATGTGTTCTGTTGAGACACCCAGGCTCAGCACTGACTCACCCACACAGAGAAACACAGGGAAACAGTTACCTAACAGGCAAGTACATTTATTTTTCTTCTTCCATTTTTCAGAAGTGACTCACTCGTGTCCCAATCTGAGCTCAGGTGAGCTCGGCTGATCCCTCCGGTCTCCCTTTCTCCACACCCAGCAGGACACTCATGACCACAGTGCCTGGCCTCTAACCCCCGGGGGGGGGGCCGCCTCGCCCTGCAGCGACCGCAGCTCCGGGCCCCGGGTCAGCGGCCCCGACCCGCAGGAGGGCCGATCCTGCAGCCACAGAAATACCGGTTTAATCTCGGTAAGATAACTTTAGCCCTGAAGATTAGCCTGTGATGAAACTGTGGTTGGTCGGGTGTTAGGGAGCGTTTACCCCTTTCTCTTTGATCCAGCAGGATTGTTTTTCTGAATAGTTTCCACTTGCTGACGCGTTGACGGACTCGTGTGCGGTCAGAGCAACACCAGGAATCATTTCACCGGTGCTTTGTCGTCGCTCAGGTGATGGTGGGAGTTCTCTTTGTGCGACCGACTGATGAGTTGTCTCACACACACACACACTCACTGACTAACACACACACAGAGAAAAAACAATTAATCACAGGATATTTAAAGAAGCGTCTGCCAGTTGTCATGTTCTAAAAATAATTTGTGTTACTTGTAGAGTTTTTACTAATTTCATTAATTTAACTATATATATATACCATTTTGTAAATAACTAAGTGTATTAAGTATTAACACACACACACACACACACACACAAAAGTTAACAAAAAGTTTGAATATATTCACATTTGTATTTTAAATCCAGTACATTTGAGGCCTAATGCCTCAAAGTATTTTTACTTCCACTTGCGTACAACTACTTGACTCTGTACTTGTACTGAAGGAAACCTGAGTGCAGTAAGTTTGATAACAATGTGATGTGAGTCCTTTTACAGACGTGCAGACTTACATGTTAACATAAAAAGACACAACGCACACACACACACAAATCAATGCCAAATCACTTAACACAAACAGATGTATAGACGGATGTGACACACACACACCCACACAAACACACCCACAGCAGATCTGTGGTAATGACAGAGCAGTTCGCAGGATCTGTTGTGTCCGGCCATCCTCCTTCAACCAGGCCTTTGGTCTCTAGACCCACTATGTGTGTGTTTGTGTGCATGTGTGTGTGTGTGTGTGTGTGTGTGTGTGTGTCCGGGATGGTCTTTATTGTACCACTTTAAACTAAAAAATCTTTACACTGACGTCATTTTTAGAAAGTGATGACATTTTGTCCCGACTTCTTCAAAGAGCTGAGAATCCAGACTTGGTTTCAGGGCCCAGCGTTTGGTTTAGGTTTAGGTGGGAATGCATTTTGTCTCCCCAACTATAGACGCACAATGTGTTTACTTGTGTGTGTGTGTGTGTGTGTCTGTGCGTGTGGTAGGATGTCTGAATTTTGCTTTCTACTCCTTCGCTTTGAAGTTTAAGTCAAAATTAACCCAGTTCTCTGCTGCAGCGACACACAACCTCACGCGAGCAGATGTTGTGAACACACTCACTCATCAGGCCGATCAAACAGACACAAATACACACACTCACGCATGTACGCCCATACGTGCACAGAGCTCATCCGTCATGCAGCAGAAAAGAATGCACACAACAGAAACTGTGTGTGTGTGTGTGTGTGTGTGTGTGTGTGTCTGTGTGTGTCTAATAAACAGGCCTATAAATAACATGAGAAGACTAGACACACAGCATTTCTGTTGTGGTTTGATGTTTTGTCGCTGGAGGATCCTGCAGACACACAAACATCCCCAGTGGTAATTATCGTCTCCGCGGACCCTGACGACTGATGGGCCTCCTCTCGACCAATCAGAGGCTGAGGAAGGGGCCTCAGACTCTCTAACACTTCCTGTCTGATGTTTGGATCCTGAACAGATTTAAACTTCCAAACGGCACGAAAGACGACCAATCAGGGGCTAGGATTCCTCATGACTCAAAATGTGACCCAGGACTGTTTCAAATGGACGTAGAGAAGAAGTGAAGAAGAAGCAGAAGAAGAAGAAGAAGAAGAAGAAGAAGAAGAAGAAGGACGTTGGTTCAGAACGTGAAGCCAGTGTGAAGGTGCATGAAACCTGTGATATCTTGAACGACCAGGAGGGGGCAACGCTATAGAAAGTTTATTATTTGAACTGAGAGACACTCGTTCTCCACAGCTGCACTTTCCCCAGATCTAATTTACTTTGTATTACAACAAAGTACTAGTACAAGTTTGTGCAGATTTTTTCTACTCCTATTTGCATGAGTATATTGTAGATAACGTTATTTTGGATTTAGTGCTATAAAGAGCTGACATACTGAACCTTACATGTATGTAATGTTAATGATAACGTTGGAAAAGTGGTGTCAGATGTGATGTGCCACTTTTGTGTTCCGGCCGTTTGATAGTCAGTGTGATGCTGAGCTGAAGAAGAACATGTGACAATGACTTCAGGCTCCAGCTACAAATAAAACCTGATGAGATTTAAAACATATCCGTATGAAGACATGTTTAACAACCAAACAGGAACTAAAACATGTATTTTGTTCCACATCAACCATTAATATTTGCACATTTTAACATTTGCACATTTTAACATTTGTACATTTGCACATTTGCAATAGACTTATTTTACTGTATTCATATTTGAATATATTTATCTTGCTCGTAGTGTAAGTGTAAATCAAGTTGAATCTAATCTAATCTAAAAATCTAATAACAACTTGCATCAGCAGCTGATTTAATTAATGGTTCCTTAAAGACACAAAAGCTAAAGATGGTTTAGAGAATGAGGAGTCATCTCTTTTCCATCACGCTCCCTTCACAGATGATTATGTTCAGAAAAAGAGAGAGTCCAGTTGAAATGTCTGCTGCAGGATAACCATCGGCTAAAGCAACAAACTTCATGGGGAATTAAATCATTTGATAACATTCGATTTTGAGAGGGACTCGATTAAAAGTGCAAATGCAACAATGAGTGTTATCACTTTCCTTAAAATTGCAAACAAATCGATCCATTTCTCATATAGTCACTCAAATGTGTAGCATTGTTTGGATTATTGTTTTTAATCATGTAATAATGAATGAGTAATAAAAAATTTTATTGGTGTTGTGTGTCTTTTCTTGTCATGTGTTGTGCTGTGATTTTTCTCGGCAAACAACTTGGTTGTGTGGCAATAAAGAAAATAAATCTTATTGAATCTTTTACATTTGCATAAAACAGATAAATGCACACAACCATGTTAAAAAGTCAACAACATGAATATGACTTTATTAGCACAGCGCTATGGCTGTACGTGTGTGTGTATGTGTGTGTACGTGTGTATGTGTGTATGTGTGTGTGTGTGTGTCTGTGCTCTGAATAGCTTTGAAAAGGAAGGAAGTCTAAATTGAGCCAGGAAGAAAAGTGTGTGAGAGGAACAAACAAATCAGGAAATCCTACCGCTCCACATCTCTCTCTCACACACACACACACATACACATACACACACACATACACAGACACACACACACACACTGAAGGGTAAATCTCCACTCACTTTTATTCTGTTGTCTTTTGCAGTCTGAACTTCTAATCTGTACTTCGTCTGTTTCCTATTTAATATACTTTTGTTGTGATTTTAAATAAAGTGAGCGGCAGGTGCAGCAGTAACTCATTCAGCTTCACAGCTGTGTTTGTCCTCAGATCATAAAAACCTCCTCACGTTGACAGAAAATCTGTAAAAATACAAATTTGGAAAGACACATTAAAATCCCTCAGCAGCTGAAAGGTGTTTACGGTTCTGTGTCCAGAATAAAACCTGTGAAGTCTTATTAAATCAATACAAACATGCAAAGATGCAGTTGGACTCACATCTGCTGAAGTTATGAAAGATTCATATTTATTCTGTCGTGTTGAGTTTAAATACATGTGAAAAAAAAACTGAAAAATCATTATCAATAAGTGAGTTTAACTCTTAGCTCTCACACCTGCTACACACACACAGACACACACAAACACACACGTAGACTTCCTCAGGGAAAAACCAAATCCTACTTCCTCCTGTGTGTGTGTGTGTGTGATTGTGGTTCTCAGGGCAGCCGGTACTTCCTCCTCTTCCTCCTCCTCTTCTTCTTCTTTTGTCGTTTGTTCCTCCTCCAGCTGGACTCCAGACAGGAAACAGATGCTCTCCTTCTCGCTCCCTCTCTTTCTTCCCTCTCTTTCTCCTTTTCTCCCCCATCTCCCTCTTCCTTCCTTACTCTCTCTTTCTTCTCAATCTCTGCTGCCGTTTCTCTCTCCGTCTCTCTTTCACTCCCTCCCTCTCCATCTCTTTTTACTCTGTATTTAACGTTGTCTCACTCTCTTCCTCCCTCCCTCTCTCCGTCTCTCTTTTACTCTGCAACCATCCTCTTCTCCTCCTCCTCTTCCTCTGCTCAAGTTGGGTTTTTATTTATTCTTCTCCTCTGTCTATCATCCATCCCTCTTCTCTTCTTCTTCCTTGTCACCTTTCTTTCCTCCCTTTCTCTTTTTTTCTTGTCCTTTTTCAACATGTTGCTTTCAGGGAAAAGTCTCAAGCTTTAATATGAACAGAAAAAGACAATAGAAAATGAAAATAGAAAACATTATGCTGCAACGCCTTGATAATAAATAAGGACAGAGTTTTACTTATTTACACCTTATTGAAGGTTTGTTTACAGTTTGTTTACAGTTTGTTTACAGTTTGTTTACGGATTATTGACAGTAGAAAATCATACTTGGCTCATTTTGCAGCGTCAGCTAAAACTGTCGTATCATATTCACACTTCTTGTGTTTGTCCAAATAAACTCTGTGGCAACTATAATGTATTTTTCATAATAAAAGACAACGTTGTTATTATTATTTCTTATTTAGCACCTGAAGTACTCGAAGAAACAAAATGAACATAAAGACATTGATGACATCTAATGGAAAATAAGATTTGCAACATAAAAACTAAATCCCAGTAAAACGTGAGATAAAATTAGAAACGGAGAAATAAGACGACTGAATAACTAATAAATTGAGGTAAAGGTGTTTTTTACATGAAGTTAAAAGAAAAAACGTGTAAAAAAGTCACAAATAAAACTTTATTAAATATGTTTAAAGTTGTGCATCAGTTTTAATCTGTTTCAAGAAGCTGTTGTGGAGCTTTTTGCTTTTTGTTCAAACATTAACATAGATTTTGAGAAGGAAGAAGAAAATGAACCAAAACGATTTGAGCTAAAAACAACTCAGACACACTTTGTTTCTGTGGGAGCGTGCGTGTTTGTGTGTGTGTGTGAGTTTGAGAGTGAGAGTGTTTCTAGCATTGTGTCTCCACCTAGTGGTCATGTTCAGATATACTTCCACTGAAACCACTGACTTGGTCTCAAAAGGAAAATCTCTGATGTAAATAACATCGTGAACAATGAGTCAAATGATCCATATCAGTGATATTTGCTGATATTTTCATGTGCAGAGTTTGTTGTGTGTTTCTCGTGGTTGTTGTAGTTTCTGACGGAGCAGACTCACACAGTCATGATGCAACAGTCTGTCTCATGTTCATCAGTTCATCAGTCTTGTTGGGTAAAGACCTTGTGTTGAACACTGCTCATGGAGCTGAGGAGACGTGCTGGCTTTACTCTGCTGCTTGCTCTCTGATTGGATTAGGTAAGTGTCACTCAGGTGGTGAACGTCCACACTACTCCAGAGTTTCAGAGACGGTAGTGTAACGCCTGAGAAGCTGTGTGTGTGTGTGTGTGTGTGTGTGTGTGTGTGTGTGTGTGTGTGTGTGTGTGTGTGTGTGTGTGTGTGTGTGTGTGTGTGTGATTTCTGGTTTAATGATGCTGTGAAATTCTTCCAGTAAAACCAGTCCACTGTAACTACACCACAGCTAATCTCAATCTGAATGAATCAGATTTTCCAAGCATCGAATGAACCCCAGCGCCCCCTCACACACACACACACACACACACACACACACACACACACACACACAGTCATGTCCCCTCCTGAACCAATGCAGAAATCAGAGGAAGCTGCCTCAGGTTACAGCTCCACTGAATCAATCAGCATCTCTTCAGTTTATCAGATTCTGAATTTGTTTGATTCATATTTTTCTTTTCCTTTCTTCCTCTTCTATCTTCCTCGTCTTCACCTGTTTTTTAATTTTCTTCGTCACTATAGTAAAACGCTGCACGTGTCAAACGGAGCCTGGTCGACACTGATCGCTGCAGCAGCCGCACACGTCTTGTTGTAACACATTCAGCCGGTTGTGTTCACTGTTTGTTTTCACTTTGCTTTCATCTCAACACAAACAGGCTGTTTATCTGAACCTGTGAATCCTGGTGTGCAGTGTCGTTAGAGCAGTTTCCAGCAAAGTGTGTAAGAAAAAAATCCTGTTTCAATCCTGTCTTCAGAGATTCAACCCTCTGCTGCTGTCTCCATCTTCTACATCTCAGCTGCTTTCAGACCTGCACCGAACACAGTGTGTTTCATTCTCTGGAGTTTGAAGCAGTGGAGAAGTGAGTCAAGTTCTTATGTGTGAACCTTTCTGGAACTTTGGGTTTGGATTCGCAAGTGATCGAGAATTTATTTAATGAATTGTGGACTGATACATTGGAGTTGAGGCATCTCACCCCCCTGGTGTCGGGGTTACCTGCTGGTCATCTCAGGGGCTGATTGCACTGCTCATACATCACGTCTTTATTGGGAGGAAGTCATTAGGTCTCTGCAGCGACCCAGCCTTGACCCTGCTGAAGCTGCATTCAAAAGCTGGACCCAGGGGTCAGGACTGGGGGGCGGGGCTAAACCATGGCACTGGCCAATCACAGATGACCTGGGCAGCAGGCCAGCACCTTGGTGTGTGTGTGTGTGGTTGCGTGTGTGTAGTTATACTTTGTGAGGACATTTGGACCAGTCCTCACTTTCTGACACCCTCACAGAATTAGGTTTAAGTGAGGTTCAGATGTTCTAGGGAATGCATCATGAGGGTCTTTACAAAAATAGTGAGTTTTGCAGTTTGCAGTTTTGCAGGCGAGCAGAAATTATTTGTCGCAATCAATGAAATCTCTTCAGAAACAAAACCCATTCATCCAGCGACGGCACATTTCTCTGTAGCTCTTAGCTTCTCTTTCACTTTCTGCTGCACCCTATGAAAGGATGAGTTTTGCTCTCAGCGTGCAGCCGGCATGAGGAGGAGGAGGAGGAGCCGTCCTCTTCCTCTCAGCTTCGGTTCAGAAATCCTCTGGGAACCGATCTGTGGGAGAGTTCCTTCGTAAACTGTGATCGGGAACAGCTGATTTTTCACAGATGTGCTACCGACATATTTGTCATTGGGGAAATTTAGTATTATAAATAAAATAACTCCACTGCTCTTAAAACCACCTCATTGACGTCTTCACTTAGAGTTGTTGAGCAAGAGGCAGCATCTCGGTGGGACACACACAGACAGACACACACACACACACACAGACACACACCGGTGCAGGTGCTGATCTATCAAACTATCAGCTCTGAGGCAGCAGCACCAAGATGTTTGTGTTTCTGTGAATTCCATCAGAGGAAATGTGTGGTTGTGGTTTTGAACGAGTTCAGTCAAACAGGTGAAGAGCAGACGAACCAACAAAGGCAACGAGTAGCAGCCAATCAGAGGAGGCAGAGCAACGTGGGATGCATATATAAATATAGATATAGATATTTATATACTGATTGAAAAACACTGTGTACCTGCGTTCACCCTGAACTCACCACTGGTTGAACTGTCGCACTCACTTTCATGCTTCACCCATGGGGCAGCTGCGGGTGTTTGTTTGACTGACAGGAGGTGTAATGTGGCGCCAGGCGTCCCCTTACCCTCCATCTCCCCTCTTCACCTCCCCTCTCAACTTCCCCTGCCCAGATCCCCTTTCTGGGGGTCAAAGGTCATTCATTAGGATGCCCCTCCACTGCTGATAATACAGACATATACACAGAGTGTGTGTGTGTGTGTGTGTTTAACCCACTCAGGACTCTGCCAGGGGTTGAGAGGGCCGGAGTGGTTTGACAGCCACCATCAGTCTTTATGCCACCCCCCCACCCCCCCCACCCCCCACCCCACCCCTCCAAAACTATCTCTGCCGCACACACACACACACACACACACACACACACACACACACACACACACACACACACAAACACACACACTTTACCCCCGGGGGCATTAGTGTCCTCGTGTTGCCCTGAAAGAGAGTTGCACTGACCGGTCACAGCGATGACAGAAGATGTGACTCCAGAGTTTCAGCCTCAAACCGAACAGTTGTGCATCGATCAGCTGTTTGTGAAAGACGACTTCTCAGAGATATGTTCAAAATAAATAAATGAATAAACAGGGAGGGTGATTGGAGACGTTCAAATTCACTAGATCTGGATTTTTATTTGGATCTGCAACTAATTTCACACATTCCTAAATATCAGGCCCCTAGAAATCTGTTCAGTGGTTTTTAAATAATCCTGCAGACGGACAAGCAGCAGGTTTCAACGTGACCTGATGGAGAGAAGGTTGTAGATTTGAGGCTGGAGTTGCTCTGGTCTCACAGAGGATGGACAGACGTGCAGCAGCAGCAGCAGCAGCAGCAGAAGCTCGGTCTGGAAGTGAAAGGTGTGAATTCACAGGAGGGAGCTGCTGGTAACGAGTCCACAGTTTGTTCTCAGTGAGAATTTAACAAAAGGTGAAAGATTTGTTCATTTACAGAAGGAAAACAGATTCTTTTCTCCTCGGATAAGAAAGATTCAGGCTTGACAATGTGATGATGTCACTGGACAAACAAACACTCTCCTCAACACATTTCTGTTTTCCTGGACTTTGTGTTGTGGTTCAAACTGGGAGTCGAAGCAGGTGAGAGCATGAAGACACAATTTGAAGCTACATCCAATACACAAGTATACTTGTTGTTCTTCTTCTTCTTCTTCTTCTTCTTCTTCTTCTTCTTCTTCTTCTTCTTCTTCTTCTTCTTCTTCTTCTTCTTTCTTCTTCTTCTTCTTCTTCTTCTTCTTCTTCTTCTTCTTCTTCTGTGTAATGTCTGCCCTCAGTGTGACAGTTTGATGAGCTATTAGTCGACATAATTTACCGTGTGTTCAGCTCCGCCTGCAGACTCTCTGTCTGCTGTGGGACGACCTGCCTTTGTCCTGACTGCTGCTCAGGACACGCATCACACATACACATGTGCACATACAGTCCCTCTGACGTACAGAAACGTGTTAGTGTGTTTGGTAAGAATGAGAGAAGAGTCACTGAAGAACTGGAAGAGTACGTCACATGATGAGGAGTCAGGTGAAACAATAAAACAAGCATAAACATTGAAAAGCCTTTTGGGGATATCACAAACTAACAGACAAAACACATGGCCTCCTTGTTAGGGGTGATAAATACTTAATAAAAGAGAAAAGTAAAGAATCTTTTGTGTTTTCACACCTACATTAAATATTAAAATACAAATAATAGAACAAGAATTAAAGTTTCCACATCCAGAAAGAGCAACATTCTTGTTATAACTCAGTCGTTCCATCAGAGCTTTCTCCCTGAGAGCAACATGGAGTCGTGAGACCAGAACAATAAGCTTGAAGACGCTATCTGAGGAGTCGAGGCGAACTGCAGACCTCCGACTCCTCTTCACACGTTCGTGACGAAGGACAGACAGCTCTGAGGTCGCTGGGTGGCTGATCGTGACCTCCGACCTGTCGGGGGGGGTATCAGGCCGGGGTCACGGCGACGACAGGTTGTCCGAAGCTGTGTCCTCTCAGAAATGAGTCGACTCTCTGGAAACATTTTCAACTTTCTAAAGTCCAGTTTCTCAATGATTTTAAATTGGGAAAAGGACCCGAAGGGTTTTCTGTAATGTTCTTTTTTCCTCATCATAATCCTCCTCTGTTTCTCATCGTCTTCTCTTGGGCCAAGCTGATTCCACAGTGACAGGTTGAGGCACATTAACCCACAGCACGTGTTTTGAGGTGGATTTCTGCATTTGAACGACTCCACCTGCTGTGGACGGAGGAGAAGGTGGAGGCTGAACTCAGAGGAAGATAAGAAACATTTAGTCAATACTCGTGACATTAAGGATCGGGGTTAACCTCGGTGTGAAAGGTTAATGGCCGACAACATAATGCTCAATCCTTCAAGTTCATCATGCACATTCTTCCTCCACCTGCCGTGGCGTCTAACGTAGCGTTGAGGCCTCACAGCCTCGCGGTCCCGACTCTCTCCGTTTCCTCTCGCCGCTCTCACTTTTGTCGGTTTCGTAACCGGCCGGTTGCACAACCACTGGAGCCGGCGCTAAGCGACCAGAGGAAACAGTGAGGGGAGAGGCGAGGGGCTCTCCGTCTGGGCGGAGGGCAAACTCCCAGCTCGATAAGAAAGGTGAGAGGTAAACATTGACACTGGTGCTATCGCTGCTTGTCCAGGTCCATCTTTCACTGGAGGAACTATGCAAACAGCCGGGATGCACTGATAACTCTCTTTCAGTCCGAGCAGTAAAACTTTAAGTGTGGTCTGATAACAGGGAAGAGGGCCGAGGCGCCGCGGCTCCTACCGGCGCCTCAGGTGGTTCAGGAGAAACCAGCCACGGGAGTGTGTCTGTGTGAGGAGGTTCCAGCAGCTAAATCAAGCAAATCCAGTGAAACAAATATTACATTATGAAGTTGTTGTGGCCATTCAATGCAGAAGTTTCATGTAGTATCACAGGGAGCCAGAGGAAATAGATGTTTGGGCCTTTAGAGTTTTCATCTCGCTCTTTACAAACAGTGAAACTGAGGATCATTAAAACCTCAAAGTGAAAAATTATGAATTTCTCCCTGGAGAGACTTTCTGAAAATATGTTCTGATATCACAACTCTCCCATTTTCACTGACGGCCTCAGTGTTGAGATCTTTACGTGATATGGTGACATGTTTATTGGTGATATTGTTGGGATGTGTAGATGTTTACTGGACAGAGCAGGAGTTCAGTTTCTGTTTGGCAGGAAACATCAAAACTTTTGAAATCCAAAATCAGGGAGCAAACAAAGACAAACTTCATAAACAAGGACGAGAACAAAACAGAACCAGAAGCAAACAGGAAGCAAACTGACAAACTGAGGGGAACTGGGAGAACTGGGAGCTCGGAGACTAAACTACATGACAGAGGCAGGATTAATTAAACACAGGTGAAGCTCGTCGAGGCGAAGCAGCCAATCACAGAGGAGGGAAACTGGACAGAGGCAGTGAGGACGCAGGAAACACAAATGGTAAGAACGACAAAGTAAAACAGGAAAGTTAAGAATTTTAAAAGTCTAACAAAAATCTGAAATTCAAATAAAGACCAGAAAGAGAATAACAAATAAAAAATTTCACGCACTAATGTTTTTTTTTGCTAGATTTAATCTGGACTGAACAGAATCTCGTTTGGTTCTGTTCATGTTCTTATATTTTTCAATCAGTGGGTTTGTTCTGGATCAAGTGAAAGTTTTAAACCTGATTAGATGTTAACTGGAAAATAACCATTTACCAGTGCTGACAGCCTAGTGTACTGGTATTTAAACAGCGAGCGGCTCCAGTGGGACGACGGGAGGGAGATGAAGAGAAACCGAGTCACTAGAACCACAGAATAAGGATTAAGTTCATTTCAAGCTGAAGGAGGAAGGTAATACAAGATGCCCCGACCCGTCTGTTAATGTCTAACTGGATCAGTAACCACACAGACGCTCACTCTGACCTCCTGCAGCAGATTCATGTCAGCAAACATGTGGAGAAGAAGGTGTTAGTGAATGGACTCTCGACATTATTAGAGTCTAGTTCCAGTTAACGACGTCACGAGGAGGTGAGTTTTCCTCCGAACTTTAGTCGTCACATTGTCCAGACTCATTTAGATCCGTGTCACAAACAGCATCACCTGCAGCAGAATGAACAGAACTGGTTTGTTTATGTAGTTAATGTTTACGGCCCTGGTTTGAGCCTCGTGGTCGGCTTCACACACGTATGACTTTATTGCACCGTGAAGCTTATAATCATGCGTGTGTGCGTAAACACTCTAAACTGCAAACATGAGGTCAGGATATTGAATTTCTCTGTGACTGTCACTGTTAATCAGATCCACACAGAACACTTCCTGTCCGCCTCGGTCGTAAACACGGCGTTAGATGAGGCATCATAACGTTTTACTGGGACTGCGCATGATGCCAAACATGACTGATTTTTAATGACACGTGAAACAAACGGGGTGTAAGAGGCCTCAGATCAGTTTATGTAGATGTGTAGATCAGATACAGATTCATCAAAAACATGGAAAACACAATTATCTTAAATCCCAATAATGCAAAAATGATTGTATTCACCAGGAAAACAAATTCAAGGTTATAATACATAAATAAATGCAGAAACATTTTTTGATCTTCCAAAACATTCCTGTTCATTTATATATCAAGTATTTCTATTGATACTTAAAACAAATATTCATGTGCAGTTGATTTTTGCATTTCTCAACATTTCTCAAATGAAATGAACAAATGAAATCTAAGTTTGAGTTAAAAATATTTGTAGTTAAGTTATCAGTATGTCATCTTTTCATTGTAGCTTATTAATTGTTAAATGAAGTTTATGGGGACATGACATGAGTCCATCAAAGTAAAAACAGAGCCACACTCACTTGACACAGTGACAACTCACAGGAAGTGTTGTGTCTATAAAGTCATTGTGAAGTCTGTGTCTCCCCCTGCTGGTCAGTTGCACACAAACGATTGGACCGTGATAAGTTGTTTTTAGGCTTGAGAAGGAGAAATAAACCTCACAAAGTAATGAGGCATTCAAATGTTAATGTACCATTCATTTTAATTTAGTTGACTTTAAGTCAAAACTATTATTTATGTGAAAATATTGATTTAGAAATGCTGACCCATGTGTACATGTTTAAAACTGTTGTTTTTCAGGTTCCAAGTTGTTCACGGTGGATTTTGAGTTCTGCTTTGGATCAATGTCCCGTTTTTCTTTTTACTTTATCAATCCAGTTTCTTTTCACTTTTCTGAATCGTTCAGATCTCGACAGGAAGAACTTTGAGATCATTTGATCATTTTCTCACTTTTCAGTTTATTCCTGCTCACAGAGAAGTCCATGGTTTTGAGTGTTATTACTCCTGATGAGCTTCATTACACGTTATAGAAGATGAGCGTTTCCTTCTTTTAACATCATGAAATAAAGCATAATAAAATTACATCAACATTAAAGGCTGTTAATGAATCGTCTGACGTGTATCTGCGCTTATAAAGTGCAGGGAGTTGCCTCCCCCCCCCCAATGATTCTATACATTTTTTTTTATTATTTTGATTTAGTTTAGTTTATTTTAATTTCCATGACGTGATTGTCACATGTCCAGCTTTGTAATATTTTTACTGAAAGGTTCAAATCAACTGGTACAAACTGCCTCATAAACCAGTTGAATCACTTGTACATGAAAATATAAACACCATTAATGTTAGTATGACGTCACCGTCCTGCAGGAGCCCAATGCAGACACTAGAAGGCGCTATTCTCTGTGAGGACTCGTCTCTCCATCTTGTACACATGATGCTCATCGTTGTTTTACATGTTAGAGTCCGGCCTCACGGCTGAAGGCTCCTGACACCAGAGAGATGATCGTCCCGTCCTCACTGAGCTGCAGTCAGACACGACACCTGACCGGTTATCAGATCCGTGGCGACGGCTTCATTCTGTTAATTAACTTGTTAATTGGTTTTATTTGTTTGCAGCTCTGACTGATGCAGAAATCTCATCTATTAAATCTGTGCAATTGTTTTTACATCATCTGCATCATGTAGCTGTTGAAGAGGAAATTAAGTAAAGATGATATTTCATTATATTTATCATTTAAACCGAGTCTGGACCTGAGCTGTTTGTTTTTCACTGAGATTAATAACAATAGTTGAGATTCACAATCACCTCAATATCTTGATTTCTCTGCTCGGCAAGTTTCTCATTTCTCACAAACACATTCAGAGGGAGAAAGGTCTTTAAGGACCTGACGTCTCGTTGATGCAACACCAGAGTAACATCTGTATAAAAGCCTCCGTCTCCTTTAATGTGTTGCTTCATAAATCTGTTTTATCTTCTGCTCTATGTGACTTTACATTATTTGAAAAACGCAGTATATAGTTAGGCAGTGTTTCCCTTTCAGAATAAAAGAGGGAGGATAAAGCAGCTGCTCTGATTGGAGGAGGAGGAGGAAGTGACTCAATGTTTTCAGTTTTGTTTCTGAAAATAACAGACACGTGAAAACAGGATGAAATCTTTTATTATTTCAGAATAGTTGATTAACAGTGATG
Source organism: Pseudopleuronectes americanus (assembly GCA_038501795.1). Lineage (NCBI taxonomy): Eukaryota > Metazoa > Chordata > Actinopteri > Pleuronectiformes > Pleuronectidae > Pseudopleuronectes > Pseudopleuronectes americanus. Next base: position 1,585,120 of record CM076722.1, read on the forward strand.
AATCTTACCAAGGTTCTGTGACAACATTGTTAGAGCTTATGATTTGTATGAAGACATGTTTATTGATTTCATCTGAAAGGAGATCACTTCTTCTTGGAGCCTTCGCGGCCGCTCTTCTCACAGTCGATGAAGAAGTCGTTGCAGGCGACGGTCAGAGCAGCGACCAGAACCACAAACTCCTGGAAGTCCACTTCTCCGTCCTGGTTTTCATCCAGCTCCTTCATAATCTTCTCCACCACCATCGGGTCCTTGCTGGCCTGAAAACACAAACATCATGATGAAGAAAAAAAGAATCCAACCAAAGAGGAATCTGTTTCACAAGATCTTATACTAATGGGGAATTCCCTGCATGGTCTAAGAACAGGAAATATAAAAGGATCCAGTGGTTAAAGCCATTTCCATAAACAGATGTGTTCTATGGACATCAAACGCTCAATCATAATCTTTACTTTCTTATATCAAATACTAAAACTACCTCAACTGGATCTGCTCTACACGACGGAGCAGCGACTCTACGTTCACACAGATACTCACGGACAGGAGATCTGAGAGTTCCTGCTTCAACAGGCTCTTCAGTTCTCTTTTATTCAGCTTGTACTTGTCTCCTTCTTGTCCCGAGTACGAGTGGAACACTCCGATCAGGCTCGTCATGGCTTCCTGCAGGTGGCCACTCATTGTTTCACTCCTGCAGTGGGAGGAGACAAATCAGGTGTCACTACAGAGAAGGTGAAGAAATGAGCTTTTCCTAAAATCAAATAGAAATGAAAACTGCAAGAGGAGACTTTCTGCAGGACTTCACCTGAGAAACCATCAGCTCAAACTATCATGATCCAGTCTAACTCAAACCTGAAGTCAAGTTTTAATACGACGAGTTTCTCTCTAAAGACTCACTTCATATTTTGCAGTTATGTGGTTAAGTTTTCATTGTTGTCCTGAGCTCACGAACGAGCAATTGATTTCTGTAGACTGATCAGAAGATTCAACAACACGATGCAACTTCTACTCAGTAACAGCGCCCCCAGGTGGTGATTAGGTGGTCAGTTCTTCTCACAGGAGATCGAACCCACTTACCATAGTTACATAAAACAGACGTTCAGGGAGTGAAGGAGGAAACAATCTCTATATTCACGTTCACTTAACTGTCAAACTCGTTTTAATCAAAAGTTAAACTAAAAAAGTTCCAGAACAAAAACAAACAGGTAGAACAATCGTGTGATGTGCTCTTAGAATCTGTGCTTTAAATGATTTGTGAACACATGAGCGTGTTCTCCTCAGATTTCATATTCTGTTTCTTCATGTTGGAGGAGATCAATCCTCCATCTGTCGACTAATGTGAAGCTGCAGCAACAACATCAAGAACTGAGCTGAAGAAAAAGTCTCATGAGAACGAAGTTAAAAGCTGGAAAGCAACAGAACGTTCCTGAGACACATCGTCAGAGCGTCATCGTTAAACTCTGTGGAAACGTGTTCCTCTCTGAGCTGAACTCAGGTGGAGGAGTTCAAACTGAGTGAGTATCTGCTGCACCTTACACCGTCAGACACCTGAGGAGCTGCTGCTGCTGCTGCCTCCAGGAGCCGGTGGAGGACAAAGGCAGCGACCTCCTGCTGGGCCGCGTGCACATGGATTCAGATCCTGAGTTAAGTTACATTCAGTGATGCCCCCTGGAGAAGTTCATATTTCATACAGAGATGTGCAGCTGCAGTCAGAGAGCTCCTCACGAGCCACACTCCCTTCATTAGGCTCCATGATTGCTGCTAATAATTCATTTCTGGGAGCTAATTAAAGGCTCTTTGAATGTCAAATGCAAATCTGGTTTTAATTAAGTGAAGCAGAGACGAGCTTCAGACCGCAGACGCCACTCAGAGAAAATAATCAAGTCAAACACACTGAGGGAGCAGCAGAGGAGACGAACAGCAGGAACTCACCTGGACGCTGACGGCTGCAGGTGCAAGTGGCTGCAGCTCACAGCTCATCAGTTATATGGGCTCCTCTCTCTCACCTGTGTGCAGCTCAGCCGGGGTGGCGCCCCCCTCTGGTGGACTCCTGCTGCTGCACGGCCGCCTGCGCTGCAATATAAGATAACAAACACAGAATATAAGGGTTAATCTGTCAAAGCAGGAAACAGCTGTGACACAATAAAACCTGATAATGACTCGTTCACGGTGACGTGTTTAACATCGTCCTGCAGAAACTTTATACAAATGTTTTATCTGCTCATGACTTTATGGAAACGACTTCTCATTTAACAGATGAGGTGAAACATTAACGTGAAGTGTCACTGGGTTTATTGTCAAATCCAAACTGACGGCTGCATTTGTGACTTTAATTTCTCTTCATATGAAAAACAAAATCATAAATACTATGATACAAAATGTGCTGTTTTATGTTTTCCTCTGTTTGATTTGATTTATATTAGATTTTTTAACGAATGTGCAGCAATTTGTGTCACATTTTACACATGACTTCTGTGATATAAGTTTATTCTTATCATTATTACAGGATATTTGCTGTCAGGGCACAAATGTTTCCATTAAACCGACTTCTCTCTCTCTTTCAGGTCCATTCAGTTGCTGCTCTGAGGACCATGACTTGATCTCTGCAGTTTCCCAGCTGTCGTAGGAGTGCAGTTCTTTGAACAGCCGTATTTTCTCCAGTCTGTGGTTCCTCTGAGTTCAGCTTTGTGGGCTTTAAAGGAAACAGCTGTTAAATGGACCATGAGCTGAAGGTGCTTTGTCATTAAGGTTAAAGGTTAAATGAGCCGTCAAGCTGAATACGTGATAATCTTTGTCACAGGTTGAATATAGTTTGTTTGAACGGTGTTTAACCTTCAGAGCTGAAATGGCTTTTTTCTTTGCCTTTGTTTGACGTGTTATGGCTGAAACGATTTCAGAAACAAGACATGTTTGTGATTTGGTCATTTTAGGTCAAATCTGCAGGTGAAGAACTCGGCACAAAAACACATTCTGAGCTCTGAACCCTGTTTTCCTGCTTCGTGTCACACTTGTACACTTGAGTGACGTTTGCCGGCAGAGTCGTCAGCAACACTCACAAATAAAACTCTTGTTTCTTGTGGTACAGCTTCCACCTGCGAGCTGCCTCCGAGACTCTCTGGTGCTCGTCACTCGGTTCTTCACCGAAACGCAACTTGCAGCGATTACGCCTGAATGACAGAGCAAGTGGAGAAGCAAATGCAAATCCAGTGCAAGCCGGTCAAAGGAAATGTTCACTGAATGCAAACGATCAGGATTCATTTGCATCAGTGTCCACATGAGGAGGATATGAACGTTTTATTGATGCATGATTCTGTTCAAGCTAAATTAATTTGTTATCACACGGAGCTAAAACTGATCTGAAGTCTGTAAAATGCACAACATCAAATTAAACCTACAATGTCTGAAAATCGTAATCATACGTTGAATTAATCTGTAACTAAATGTTCCTGAATTCCACATTATTGGAATAAATTATTAATGGGAATCTGACACGACCTCACATCAGAGACAGATTTTTTCTTTCCTTGGTTTGATGAATTCCCGTTTGAAGACGAAACATTTTCTTTGACGTGACGAACGGTGACACGTGCACGAGAGCCTCGTCTCTTTTTACTGGGAAACCATGACGACCGTCTCTGATCCCTGCAGAGCGGGGCGGGGGCGAGTCATCAAACGCACTTTAAAAAGGCAGGAATACTGTTTTTATTAAATTATGGATAAATACATCAATATTGCATCGTGGGAATTATAAATGTCCAGCATTTAACGAGGCATAAAAATACACTTTAAACATCCTTTATGGCGAAATTCTGAAAATATAAAAATTCTGTCAAATGCATAAATGATTCTATATGTAAAATACTCAGTGTATCTGTACGTCTGCAGCTTTTTGTGCTGAAGGAAAACATCTGTGACTTTCTGTTTTTGTGCTGTTGTAATAATTTTCAGCTGATTTTGTAACGTCTCTCTTTTTCTTTGTAAACCGATGATGACAACTTCAGAAGTTCAAGGCTGTCATCTGCAGGCTGTTCGTAAACTCTGCACATAGCCACACACACACATGGCAAACAGAGAAACAATAATAATACACAACACTCATGCAATACTGAAAGGAAGAAGTCATTTAGAAAACAACTGGCACAAGTTCAAAGTCTAATAAATACAGATTTTACAATCGTCTGCTCTTCAAAACATTTCAATCATAAACTCAAAACACTGTTATTTATACCAACACGTCTCAGGAGGGAAGCAAACTGTGTGTTTCCTTTCAATCATAAACCTGAAAACACGGATTCAAAGTTTCACCTTTAAGCTCCAGCTCTCGCTGCATGAGTCAACATCTAAAAGGCTTTTAACGACAATACAACGATGGATGTGAAATGAGTCACTATAAGTATTAAATTGCATCTTATCTTATATTATTATTATCTCAATAGTTGGGGAAAAGCTTAAACAATATGTTTTTGTGCGTTTTTAGCAAAAAAGGTCTCAAACATTTCCCATGAATGCGCAGGGTATTTATATATATATATATATTTATATATATATATATAAATATATATATGTATATATTTATATAAATGAATGTGGAGCCCTGGCAGTGGTTGGAGCTCCACTCAGCCTAATGAAGCTGTTTCTTAACAGGCCTAAGACAAAGGGCCCAATCAGATCAAGTTATTACAGACATGCATGTGCACGTACTCGATTAACACAAGAGCCGCCACTTTAACACTCAGAGGCCGACGGAGAAGCCTCTTCAAGATTAGGACTTAATTAGAACATATTCAAAGAGACGATGCATCGAGTTCCCAACAATAAAGCTCCACTTTAAACTCAGGAGAAGCTGTTCTGATCCCACAGTGATTCTGACTCTTATGTTCCCGGATACGTCAGTAAGTGGTTCACAGTCCCCAGAACACCTCGTATCAGACAGAGTAATTCTCTCATGTGGCCTTTGGCTCGGCTGTGAGACATCAGAGCTGGAGCAAATTATGATCTGGTACCTGTGAGAGCCAGGAAGGTAAGAGAGAACCATGGCCTGCACAGACCTGTCAGCACATGGTCCTGCCACCCGGCTGGTTATCCACAGTGCCACATGGGGGCTCTCATTCACGGCCTGTCAACAGGACGCCGGCCTCGGACGCTCTCGGCAGATAACATGACAGAATCCCACAGGCGGCTCGTGATCATGTGATTCTCCGTCATCTTTAATGAGACGTTGGGTTTCGCTCCCACCTCGTTGTGAAAGGTAACTCGAGTTTAGACCTTTACAGACACTTCAGTTCTTTAACCTTTTCTTCAAAATGCCACGAGTGGTATTTGTGTTTTGGGATTTGACAGCTTGTTATTATTCCTTTCCATAAAGTTGATTTCTTCTTGATTACACTTCACTACCTTTGCCCCGCCGTCCTCTTGAGGGCCTGCGATCACAGAAACAGATGAAGTTCTGCTCTGGACGCTCTGGCCCCCGTCTCCGGTCATCGTCGGCTTTCCCAGGACGCTCCTCAGCTGCTCCCAGAAGAACGGCTGCTGGCTGACCTGCTGGGGCCACTCCAGGTACGTCTTGGTGCTCAGCATCTTCTTCAGCCTGCAGTACTTACTGGGCAGCGAGCTGGGATCGATGGGCTCCTTAACCACCAGGATGACATCACTAAAGCTCTTTCCCATGGCCCTCTGCTGGGCGAAGTACAGCTCGTAGTTGCACCAGTCGCTGTTCACAAAGTGTCGGGAGAGGACGAATATCGACTGAGGACGGAAGGAAAAGGAAACAAAATGAAAACATGGATTTAGAACATCCGGTGATTTATGGTCTGTTTGACTCTAAATTATCATAATTTAATAAATGAACATTAGTTGTATTGAAGAAAACTTGAAACTAGAGATTGAGACATAAAATCCTGAGGAAAAATGTTTACTGGTGTTATAAAGTGAGGAGTGGAGTCATTTTCAATAGAAACGAACCAGTGGAGTCGCCCCCTGCTGGTCATCTGAGATAATACAGATTTCAGGAACTCCTGCATTTGCTTCAATTCCAGTCCCAAACAAAAAGGTTGTACAACGCCCTCTGGTTCTGGATCTGCCTATTTGTACTGATTCAGTCCAAAATTGTACGAGCTCTTCTCTCCCTCTACAAACTTTCATGGAAATCGAAACCAAACATTAACCTCCTTCACGTTTCATCTTTCACTTCAGCCTGTTGGGAACCAGTATCACCACTTTTGGAAACGTCTGTCTGCCTCAAACAGCTGATTCAAACTTTCAAACTTAATTTTTAACCAATTTGCCCAAAATGTGCTTGTTCAGTTCTCAGTGTAAAGTAGAGTGTTGTGAGCAAGACAATGATAAAACTACGTGTTCGTACCTTTCGACTGTTTTCAATGTTCTCAATGATGTTGTCGATGATCCACCTCCCCGGCATGAAGTCCCTCTCATGGATGCACAGACGATACGGGTTTCTACTGTTCTCCAAACAGGGCAACAGCTGGTTCCTCACCCAGTCTGCATCAGCGTGGCTGTAGGAAATGAAGGCGTGATACGTGAAAGTTCCCATTTCCCCGGCTGCTTTTTCCTTGTGCGCTCTGTACTTGGCTCGGATGATCTGATACGTGGCCTTCGTGTACCAGGGAAGGTCGAAGATGTAGCAGAGCAGCATCAAGATCAAGATCACCGCTGCAGTGGTGGCCACAGAGATGAAGATGACGAGTCTGATGTCACAGGCCACTCGACTTGGCAAGTATTTGGATACGACTGTGTTGAGGAAGGCCTCCGGGTGGTAGCACCTGTAGTTCCACGGCCAGTCGGTGAGGTTGACCTTTCTGTGTGAAATCGTCTCCTGGACGAAAGCGTGGAGCTCACAGGTGCAGTGGTACGGGTTGTTTCCCGCCCTCAAGCGAGACAGCTCAGGCATGCCCTGGAAAGACGCCTTGCTGATGAGGCCGAACGAATTCCCGTCCAAGGCTAGAAACTGCAGGTGCGGACTTCTCCACTTCGATGGGATGAACTTGATTTTGTTCCCACTCAGCAGGAGCTCTCTCAGGTCGGTTGCTCTCTCAAAGAACGTGGTGTCCAGCTGGTCCAGGTCGCAGTGGGACAGGTCCAGGTAGTGCACCGTGGTGGGCAGACAGAGGAGGGCCTCCGTGACGAACTGGTTGTGGTGGGCGATGAGACGAGTGATGTTCGGCCAAACGCAGTCGTGACTGTCTTCAGCAGATCCCAGTTTGTTGTTGCTGACGTCCAACACCTTCAGCTGCTGGAAGTCGCTGGTCAGCACCGACAGGTCCCTTAAGCTCGTCAGCTCGTTGCTGCTGGTGTTGAAGGTGTGGAGGTTTGGCATGGTGCCCTTGTTTTCACAGCGCTGGTTGAAGATGTAGCCACTCTGCAGTCGACAATAGGAGATGTCCAGCACCTCCACACCTTCCATCTCCACCCAGGAGTCGCAGGGCACATAGTTGAAGTTAACGTACCGAATAGAAAGTTCCTTGATCTTGTTGAACCAGGTGAAGCGCCAGTCAAACCGCAGCACATCAGGATTACTGATGTACCTGGAAGAAACAGAAAAAGCAAACACTCAGTCTCCAAAGTGCATTTCACTCACATTCACTCCCCTGGTCAATTTAGATCATCCAATTAACCAATTAACCCCAATCTGCACGTGGTTGGACTGTGGGATGAAGTCACAGCAGAAAAAACCTGGTTCACGTTTAATCTCACGACACTTCTGCTTATGATTCTGAGAATAGCTTCAGGATAGGTCATAAACCCTGCCTCCTCCAGGTTAGTGGATGGGACATGGATCAAAATAATGGCTTAGTACATACAGCATTTCTAGATGTTTCTTATCACATTTCTGATGTTTTTGTTGAAGTTTTGTTTGAATTAGTTATTCGATGATATATAAACAGGGTGAGATGTCGTGATTGGTCAAGGACATAAGCAGGACTTCGATATCGTGGTTTCATCCCCTGATCACTTCTGCACATTCTCTACATGTGGATACGTGACATAAAGAGGAAGATACTCACCAAAGATCCAACTTGTCAATGGTCAGGTTTGTGATGCTGGAACTGGCTCCAGTGTCACTGAATGTGGGTGAACGGGCGAAGTCGATGTACTGAACCCTCAATCTTTTGATCAGGCCGATTTGTAAGTTCATCAGAGCCATCCTCAGGAGATGCTCATTGAATTTCCCCCTGTGGATGATCAGCTGAATCGCACTGATGTCCTTCAAACCCTGGAAGATGTCCTCCTCCCCCGTGTAGTACATGAACTCGAAGAGGTTGCGGAACTGGATGACGCTGAAGTTGTTGTTGGCGATGTCGTGCAGCATGTGAACCAGAGCGCCCGGCTGCTGATCTACGGCCATGTCGAAACCCATCTGCCTCGTCCGAATGACTTCCAGACTCCCGGGCTCGTAGTAGCTCAGGTTGGACGAACATTTGATCGCAAAACTTTGTAGCCTGATGTTCTTCAGGGGCACAAAATCTGCTTTCTTCAGTCCCATCACCAGGGGCCCCCCCCATCGACAGAACCTGGAGTTTGACCAATTTGGAGAAGCTCTCAGCCAGAGTGGCGTGTTTATACAGGTTATTGGACATGTGCAGCTGTTTCAGGTCGGACAGAGGCGTCAAGGCGCCGGCAGGGATCTCCTCCAGCGAGTTATTGAAGACGTTTAGACTCTCCAGCAGTGGGTTGTTTTTAAAGGCATCCGTGTCGATGTGTGAAATGTTATTGAACTGCAGCTGCAGGATGCGCAGCCGAGGCAGCCGGAGGAAGTCGTACGCGTGGACAGCTTGGAGATTATTGTAGGAGAGATCCACGTCTTGGAGGCTGGAGGGAAGCTGGGGCACGGAGGAGAGCTGCCTCCCCACGCAGTCTGCAGAGCGGCCCGAGTTGTGGATTCGACAGGTTCCGTCCTCGGTGGTCGAGGCCGGAGTCGGGGAGGCGAGGGCTCCGAGGAGCAGAGAACTGAGCTGTAGCAACTTCCACATCATCCAACAGACCTGGAGAGAAACAGGAAACATTGAGATTATTATTCAGTAGATGGACATTTATTAATGTGGTGGAGGAAGATTTCAAACGTAAGTAAAAGTACATAGAAACAGCCTGGTAAATGTACCAAATAAGTTTTTCTACTTGAGTAAGAGTACATTGGTATTCAAAAAAGAACATGTATTCAATTAATGAATTATAATTAGGTACAAATACATCAGTTAAATACATTAAAGTAATTATAATTAAGTACAAATACATTCGCAAACAGCAACTTCCTCATGTTTTCTTCTTCTGCTTGATTCTGTCACAATCTCATCCTCCTGTCTGTCACTCGGCTCGTCTTAAATCATAGATGTGTATTTTCAGAGTTGTAAAAGACAGACAATAAAATAAAATAAACAAATATAAAATAATCAGACCACACACACACTCACACAACGTGACCTCAGCTAATCTGCAGAGGGAAACACATCAGATCCATATTAAACAGGCTTCATTGGTCCCCTGTGATACGACAACACTCAGACACACTGCACTCACCCAGTTTCCTGCTCAGCACCGTGAACGCTGACTCTCTCAAATCCCTCCTCTCTCCTCTACTTCTATGGCCCAAGGCTCCTCACTCACATGTGAGGAGCCGTCAAACTTTACAACCACTCAGCAAGCAGCGGTGGTTTTATCTCATCCACAGGAGACGTGACTTGAATAAACATTTATGTCTGTGTGGATAAGGGTGATATAAATCCACCGTTCCTTATTTACTTGAAATTAAAGGATGTTCCTGTTCCTGTTCATCTTGTAACCTTAGAAGATGGTAAATGTTATTTTTTAGCTTTTCCAGTCAGGTGGATTGTGACGTGTTGTCTAATGTCTCTTCTTCCTCCTGGAACTGTTTCAATATTAAAGTATTAATGATAAAATCATGTCATCGTTTGTTTTCTAGATAAAGAAGATAAATTAAATATTGTTTCGGTGAATTTTTGTCGCCCTGAGTTTACTGCGTCTTCCTTCCTCTTCCTTCCTCGCCATATAACGTGGGGGACAAACCACAAACACTCCCCGTCTATCTGGCCTGGTCAACAGTGAGCAGCTGCTCGTGGAAATTGACACTGTTGTAAAATGTTGTGTTAGAATCTGACAATAACAAGGTTTGGTAACTGACGCAGACTTTTGTAAGGTGCGAGTTCTTTGTGTTTTGCACATGAAGTAACCACTAGGTGTTTGGGTTGTTCTTGTGGGTTCGCTGCAGGTCACCTCCATCACCACTGGGCGGCCTCTGGTTGTAAATGAAAGGAGCAAGATGGCGGCGCCCGTACCACGGATTCTCTGGCTTCATCTTTGGGAGGATGTGGAGAAGTTTTGTCTGTTCTTATATATCATTTTTCAAACCAGAGATTTGTTCTGCATTGAAATGCAAGTACACACCAACACAAACACACACGCACACACACACACACACACACACCATCATCATCATCATTATATCGATTTAATGAACACTTCTGTATTTTATTCCTTTTATTCAGTGTAAACAAAATATCCAATTCTGATTCCTTTTATTCTTTAATAAATGTTTCTGTCAGGAACAGTTTGAGTCTCTCACATACCTTGGACTCTACCCTGTGTGTTCCTGCCTTCCCACATCCACCCAGCTGGTTTGACATTAACCAGCCTTCAGCCTGTCTGTGAACAGGAGAGACTCTCATGGTTGTGTTGTGTTGACACTGGTTGGTCATGTGCAGCCTCATCTGTGGAAGAATGTGCTCAGATATGCTGCCAACGCTGCCAACTACTCACTCTTGCATGGTTGAGTTCATTTCCTTGGTTTGAGAGGTGCAGCGTTGCTTCATCTCAGTGTCAACACACACTCAGGTTCACTGGTTGAACAGGCCGTACAACCTGAGCCACCTACACATAAGCAACACACACATGGCCTACTGCCCGGTCAAAGGCTTTCACATGCTGATAGGCTCACTGCCAGCTTCTTATAGAAAACTGGAAAGACGAGCGGGAAACCCTGAGAGAACGTGCGTATGAGGGAAATATTAATTGTTTCTGCACCTTAGAGATAAACTCTCCTACATTATTGTTCCCTGTTCATCCCGAGAAACAGCTGGTGACGTGTTGTCTAAACAAAAGAGGACGGAAATTGAAAGTTAATCCAGAGTCCGTACACATTTCATAGTATTGATGTGAAAATGAACATTAATTCAGCATTAATGTTGAGGTGTGGAACATCTACCTACTTACTCCACACACACATCTCAAGAAATTATCATTTTATCAGCTCCAAACCCGATTTGGACAAATTATACTTTCAACTTGTCTTTTCTTCTACATCCTCAGATAAATCTCATCTGTGGCTGAAAACTGAAAACCTATGGATCGTGATTATTTTGATAATCAGATTATTATTATAATTACAGACATTTATGGGAGTTGCAGGTGCTACACTTCCTCTTTTCTCTCCAAGTCAGAAAGCAAAACACTAAGTTGTGAACTCGGGTCTGAGGATAGTGTCGATGAAAAACAACAGCACAGTAATAAAGCGAATTTAGTTTTAACTATAAATTCTTCACTGCAGATAAACCAGGTAGGATGAACACAGTTTTCTTCTAACTGCACAATAGAGAGTTTATAAAAAGATCTGCACACAAATGATCGACAGTAGAAGGGAGAAGGAATCGGGAACAACCGGCTCCATCACTGATTAAACTCTGACAGCTCTTTAATAAGCAGCGCGTGGCGTCATCCAGTCACCGGAGAGCTCAATAACCGGCTCTGATATTTACGCATCAGTCAATAGTTTGTGGTAAACACATTAATGTGGCAGCGGATGTGTTCTCGGATTGTGTGCAACGTCCAAACACAGAAAACAAACTGTGAACACTCGACTCCCTGGTCAACATGTTCCCTCACATCTCCGGTGTTTAACCATGTGATCGTGATAACAGTGTTATGTTAAAGCAAAATTAAATATGTACTATGCTTGTATTGTGCTTAACAGCGCAGAGATGAACTGATGATCTTTTCTGGACCAGTCAAAACAAACAAAACCTGACTCTGTCTGCGTCCTCATCAAGATAAACTGTTTATTGCTATTTTGATTTGTCACAGCAGGAAGTGTCATAAAACGAAATAATAACTTATTGTAAATCATCACATGGGTTTTCTGAAGGTTTCATATCCCAGTGGGACTTGTCATGATCTATTATGGCCTGAGGAATTTATGATTTTCTTTATTACAGAAATTAGACTCATGAAACAAGTGGATCTAATAACATCAGCACCTTGAAATCCTCTTTAGGTGTTTGGGTCTCAGAGCTCTTGTACTGAACACGCCGGCTCACAGGCGTCGCTAACGTTATTAGTTCCACCTCCGCTTCTCCAGCAGCAACTGAGAAGTCAAAATATATCCACGAGAGAAGGTTCATATCAGAAGGTCACACAATGACTTCACCAGAGAGGTTTCAGGTTAGAAAAGAAGAAGATGAAAGGGGTTTCATGGAATAACTGAAATACGGTTTGAGGGAAACGTGATGATATTCATCTCATCATGTAAACTGTGTTTTAAGTCTCTAAAAAGGACGTTTTAATAAGTAATGATTTTCAAAAACAATGTAAAACGATGAGCCAACAGTTTCCTTCACACACGTTTCTTACAACAACAACACCAGCGTCTGTCAACCGGTTTCTCTTCTTCTGGTTTTGCACATCGAGGTCAAATTACCCGTTAGCAGCTACATTTAGCATCACTGCTCCACAATGACAGGAACTGACGGGCGTCTTCCTTGAGTTTCAACATTCTTCAGTGTTGTTTGATGGAACATTGACGTAGACTTGAATCACCACATACTGGCCTGGCATGTTTGGGCATTTTTTTGTGTGCTGTCGTCTGGACGGAGATATTAATTAAAAATAAAGGTTGCGTTGACGAAGGTGAATAAAATGTGCAGTTGTGTAGACGAGGCACAGAACAATGTGAGCAGCACACACTGTCCTGATCTGTGACGTGTGTCACGGACAATTAATGAATAATCCTTTAATGTAGAAATACCTGGAGAAGGGCCGGCAATATTTTTTCTGTGACTCGAACCTCGACTGTGCAAGTAGCTGGATTAAGTGTGTGTCCTTAAACAACACAAACAGCATCAGAGTTGTTTGTTAGGAGGAAGGTGGAACCACTGCTGATGGGAAACTGGTGATGAATGTTATTCATCAACAACCACAAGATTATCATCACTGGTGTGAGGACAGAGGTGTGGTGCTGCTGGTGTGTTCCCATTGGTCTCGTCCAAGGGGACTACAAAACACACATGAGTACATGAAGGTGGAGGACTTGTTTACAGCCCAGTATTATAATTACTCATTCTAATTCCAGACGAACCCAGGACAAGAACGTTTGTAATGTGTGTGAACAAAGTCGCAGTAATGAGTCCGGACACTTTCACTGAAGTTTGGTCTTCATGACTTTCATCTGGAAACGTTCCCTGAATGAAGTGTTAATCTGAATAAACACGTCTGAGAGTCACTGGAGTTTTTCTGTATTGAACGAGATCAACTTCTCTCTCTCTCTCAGCTCCACAGGTGTCCAACAGTTACACCGGCTCCTCACCTCAGGGGCTGGTACCTGAGAGGATCAGTCTCTTGTGAGGTTTTATTATTATTATTACTGTCATCATCAGCATTAAAAAACCAGCTCTGATTCCCTCATTCTAACAAACTCTGCCTGGGAAGGAGAACCTCGACTTATTAGTGCTGCTTGAATAATCAGAGAAATTAGTTCCCGACTGGGAGTTTCAAATATCCTCACTTAGAAAAACAATCAGCTCCACACAGCAGCTTATCAAGAGAACTTTAACCTGATACAGATGTTTTTATAAAAATTTGTCTGTCACACCTGTTCTTTTTGTTACTTTACGCAAACAACACATAAACACACTGAAGTTAGAACAACGACTTCACAGCTCGGACACAGGGACAATCAGAGGAGCACAGGAGTTCACGGTTTCCCTCAGGACTCAGAGAACCTCTGGGTTTCAGGGTCACATCAATGTCACAGCTGTTTACTGCACGACCAGGAAATGAGACGGAGTGCTGCTGCGTACTTTCATTTTGGGGTTTGGGGGATTTTAATAAAAACAACTCTGGGATTATTGGAGGCAAAGAAATCAATTTAAATCACGAGCATTAATCCAGGTCCAGACTTTAACTCGGAGGATAAAGCTGCTCCGTCTGTGACATGAGGGAACAAGAAGCTCCTGGACGGCTCAAAGCTGATAACTGGATCAAATACTTCAAATGAGAGACAGACAGGACAATCCCCGAGGACGTGGACTACATGTAACTCATGTTCATATCACCCTGTTTGTGTGTAGTTCTGTTGTTGCATGCTTCGCCCCATCACCCCCCCCGCCCCCGCCTGACGAGCTGAGATGAGCAGAATCAATATCACCTTTTAAATCCCTCCCTGACACCGTTTGTTATCTGGGACCCGTCAGAGCTCAGAGACATTCTGACCTGTCGCAGTACCAGAGGCCTGATGCTCCTGATGATGAGTCCAGGTCATTGGGTCAATTCCCCACCTGCAGGCCGTGACGAATCAGCCTTTGATCTGAGGCTGAGTTGTGACTACACAGTGAAAGTGTTGCATCAAGGCCTCATCTAACATCTTCATCTAACATCTTCATCTGACATCTTCATCACGTATCGGCTCAATGAAACGTGCAGGTGAGAGAAGAGGAAACAAACACACACTCTCTCCTGGACGTTAACAACAACGTGCACAACGTTTCAGCTCTGGACCTTCATCAGGTGACAAGTGAGACGTAGAAACTCAAACACAGAAATACGCTGCCCCTCCATGAAAGCAGCCAATCAGAGAGAAGAGGTCATCAGACACAGTACTCTGCACACACACAGACACACACACACACACACACACACACACACACACACACTGAGAACAGGAAACTGTCTCACCAGGTGAACACTGGCCTCGTACATGTAGAAACACACAGAGGAGTAAACTCACCGTGGCCTCGCTGCTCACACTCTGCTCGGTGTTTGTTGACAGTGGAAGACAGTGACTCGTCCCTGGAGGATCACACCTGGGGCACCTCTCTCTCTCCTCTCTCTCTCTCTCTCTCTCTCTCTCTCTCTCCTCTCTCTCTCTCTCTCTCTCTCTCTCTCTCTCTCTCAGGAATGTGAGCTTCACGTTTACTGTAAATCAGACGTTTGCTTCCTCGACTGGAAAACTACTGAGAACCCTAAAGGAAATCTGTCACGACCAAAGTGTACGACCTGAATTCTTTCAGGTCGTACACTTTGTATAAGTTTTATATGTCCAAGTTTTTGAGCTATGGATTTCTGCTGCCAACACAGACTTCAAGACTTCAAGACTTTATTTGTCATGTGCACAATAATTACTTTCAGCAGACGATGATAATGGCTTAAATAAAATATAACAAAATATACACAAATATTAATTATAAAGATGTATTATATAATATATAAACTAGAAGATTGAATGAATGAGGAGCCGATAACAGCCGTTATAAAAAACACAACAACAAATAGATAGATGTTGGAAATTAGCTGAAAAGAAAATATAGTTTCCTTCTTATGTTAATTTTCACCATTATAATGTTATTAATCCTCAAACATCTGTTCAATAAACCGGGTTTGAGGATGATACTGAACATCTGCTGCTTATGATGTCATGGTAGGAAATCTGGTCTTGGATCAGTTCTTCAGGACCAACGAAGGTCGGCTGCTGTTTGAATCCTGAAGTCCTAAAAAATTTATAACGCTAATGGGCATAAAAAAATTATCAGCATTTTAAAGAAGTCTGAGTTTCCACCACAGACTAAGTTCCTTCATACATCTGTAAACTCTGGTTCAGATTAATTGTGTTGACTTCTATTTAGTTTTTATTCCCACTTTCTCTTTGGTAGAAAACTATTTCCAAAGCCTCCAGGAGATGGATATCTGAAAACCTGGGTTTGTAAAAGCTAAACTGCGTCCGTGGGTAATAATTTACCTTTTAATGGTTTATATGTTATTAATATTTTACTCCACTTTCTCTCCTGCGTGCTGAAAGACGAATTCTTTGATAAGTGACATTGCTTTTCTGGGGTGCTGGTTATAATCTATTTCTGTGACTTTGTTCCTTCCACTGAGATGATTGACATGTGAACTGCTTCTGTGTGTGTGTGTGTGTGTGTCTGTGAGGTGTGTGTTGTTGATGACTGCAGAACAATGTGAAACACCAAAACAGGTAAAAGTATAATATTTTCCACTTGTTCCTTGTTTCAGCCGTAACAGTCGTTCTCAGTGAATCTGTTTGGAAACAACGAGGCTGCAGATTCAAATAGAAACGTGATGAAGGAACTTCTTTGTTCTTCTTCTCTTCAGGAAGTGAAGAGTCTCGTGTCACCTGAGCGACAGGTCGGGATTATCTGTTGGGCAATAACATAACTTCTTTAAAATAACTTCATCCGTGGATTCACTCTGACTGTTCAGTTCACAGAGCCAAGCAGAGGCTGATGGGAATGTGAGTGTTACCATTAGTCACAAACCAAATTATTGGATGAATTCAAATGGATCTGAATCTTCATCTTCATAGTAAAGCACCTTCACCCTGTTTGACTCTGATTGGGAGTGTGTGTGTGTGTGTGTGTGTGTGTCTGTGTGTGTGCAGACTTCTCGTTGACGGTGATTCAGCTGTTGATTGACCGCAGCTGTGTCTGAGTGTGTCACCAGGTTATATTCCACAGGCAGGAAACCCTTCAGGCTTCTGTGACTCATCGGGGGGGGGGGGGGGGGTGGGGGGGAGGGGGGGGGGGGGGGTGGGGGGGGGGTGGGGGGGGGGGGGGGGGGGGGGGGGGGGGGGGGGGGATGGGGGGGGGGGGGTGGGGGGGGGGGGGGGGAGGGGGGGGGGGGGGGGGGTGGGGGGGTGGGGGGTGGGGTGGGGGGTGGGGGGGTGGGGGGGAGGTGGGGGGGGGGGGGGGGGGGGGGCGCCTCCGAACCTCCTCTCCTCTCCGTCACCTGTGTTCAACAAATGATATTCAACATTTTGTGACCCAACAAAAATTTTAGGCCAGCATTAATAATTCAAAACAATCACAAACACTACCAAAGCACATTCCAAGTAAAATTTCATTTTTAGCAGTATAACGAATCCTTTGATTTTCCTTTCTACTTGAAAAACGCCTTAAGTTAGTAAACTTGATGTAACTTGAAAGTTTCCAAACCTTCCTCCAAAAGACACCTCTGCCACCAAACCCGCCCAGAACCCAACCAAAAACCACAACAAGCTTAAGCCAATAATTAACAAGAAAAGTGATTCTGCTTCATTGCTTTCAAAAAAAGACGAGACATACATCCATTAATAAGGCTATAAATTTAAATAATATTCCAAAACGGGTCACCGATTTCGTGTGAAAACAACATGATCAAATGCATTTCAAATAACCCATCCACGTCGACAAGCCACACACTCATCAAGTAACAAACCCCCACACCCAGACCATCTCATTCCAAACCCCATTTTCCTCATTGCACTACCCCCTCCACCCCCACACCCCCCCCGTACAACAAAAAAAACCAAAACCACCACCTACCACTAAATTCCATAACCAAAAAAACCCATCTAACACCACCCTCCCCCGTCTAATCTTTTGCCCCCCACCAGACCCTTCCCACGCCTCCCACCGCCCCCTCTTCTCCTGCCGCTCTCCTCGCCGGACTTCGACCGCACAACATCCACCAGATTCTCATCAATACCCACCCGAATGCAAATCAAGGGCTAACGCATACCAAGGAGGCGACTCTGGATACGAGCCGATGTGCTTAGTAAAAAGTGAAACTGGAGAAAGTCTGGGTCCCGGAGTGGCTATAATCCACATCAAAGTTACGCAGACCCATACTTCTCATATTATAAACCCACCCGATAATTAGCCACCCATCCATAAAAATAAAATCAGTACCCGACCGGCTAAACGATACCCCCTACTCATGCGTGTTCGTTAAATTGTCAACTGTGCGATGAAGTCTCCTCGTTCCCCTTCCTCTCACTCCACCCTTTCCAGTGTCCTCTTCGTCATGCCACGGACCTCCCGTCCGTCCCCCCTCCACCCCCTCCCGCCCCTATCCACACCCTCATCCCTATCCCCTCTAACATTTAACAAGAAGTGTCCACTCTAAGTAAAAAAAAGAGCATACCAATCTAAAAAACCAAGCGATAATTATAGTCGTTAAGTGTGGTCTACCATAATGGTTTTCATGGTGCTCAGTAAGCCCACGACACTTTGACTCCTGTTTCACCCATTATACCCCACCTCCTCGGGTCCTTCATTCACCTTCCACAATAAAGCCAGAAGCCACAGAAAATACAAACGACATATTTACCATAATTCATCAAGTCCTAATGATATCAGATATGATCATCCCGTCCCCCAAGCCCTTCGCGTCTCCAAAACCCAAGCATGCTCCAACTCATATACAAGTGAGAAAAACCAGTTGATATGTACAGTTCTAAATGTAATAGTAGAACCATTCCAACAACAACACAAAATGTTGATATACCACTTTATAGAAAAAAAAACACATACAATGAAGAATATCCATAATAGTACCTAGATAGGAAATGTAACGGCTTACATCTACCTCTGATCACAGCTTTCAGAGTTAAGTGGACACATGTACGGCAGGCAGAGTTCGGGTGAAAAAGGATGTTATAGAACCCGGCTCGTTTTGAGAAGGAGTAATGAACCTAAGTTAGTTTGCCAGAGTGGGAATAGTCTCTGGCACAAACGGCGCCCAAGAGTGCCGAAGGATCACGCCGCACTTGGCAATGAGGGTGGGTGTTCCAGTAACCACTACGCCCCCTCGGATGGGGCCGTGAACCACATAGACACCACTCTACGCCACTGACATTCCAATGTTGTCTCATCAGATTCTGGAATAGATTATATTGGTGGACGACGATGTTACCAACACACCTCACAGTTTGAGATGAAGATCATTTTAGTCTCGATCCTCCACAAATACACACCCTGATGTCCCCTCCTCCGAACAAGAAACCATAAACCATACCATGGAGTTAAATGATATCCCCCAACCGTCGCCGAAAGCAAGCAGTGCGGCCCCGTAGCCGCTCAACACAAGCAACCGATCCAGTCCACCCACTTTACCCCTCGCCGCAATCACGAATGAACCTATCGATCATGCACCACGACACATGGCTTTGAGGATTATTATAACAGTACTCTCTGGGGGCTGTCGCCTCTTTCTGCATCTTTTTTGTTCCAGCCACCATAACCTCACCAACCCACCACCTTGCGCGAATTCTTCATACCCACAACTCTCTCAAACTGACATCCAGTCCTCGCAGGTGGAATGCTCGTGCATGGTGCAGATTAAAAGTACCAATCCCGGAATGGACAATCTCAACACTCTGAGGGAACATGCTAATCCGCTGCATAATTCAATCATTACGCTCCAAGCGGGCCGTCCTGACCCTCACATCGGCTTTCCTCAGTATACAGAGGGTTTCGCTGTAGGATTCTGTCATTTCACTGCAGACTGAAGAGTCACTACATTCACGACACCTTTCTGTTTTACATGGATCGTAGTTCAGTCGCTTGTGGAGGATATGTGGCGGGTGGGGTGGGTGGGGGGGGTTGGGGGCTGCTCACGGGGCGGACGGGGGCGGACGCAAGCACCACCAGGGGCGCCGTACAACGTACCACGGGAGGTTGCGCTCTGAATTGTGGTTCCAGCTCCCTGTGCCTGCTGGGGCCACATTATTGAACCGGTATAAAGAGTATTTTTAATAACAAGCATCAAGATTCCTGAAATCAAAACACTCGACACTGAAGTTAACTTCAGAGACATGACCGGAGACCGGTACTGCCCCGTTGGGAGGATACGTCCCCGGATACATAATACACGTGGAAAGGAGCTAAGCAGTCACATGGTTACAAATCACCAATCTAAGCTATGGCCAATAAGAAAACTGCCAACCATCAAGTACAAATTGTCCACGAACGGAGGTCATCACGAGGTTTAGAAAATCAGCATCATCAGATCAATAAAATACATAACGAACTTCACATATTCTAGCACACATTGAGCCTATTTATTTTTTCTCTCATATGGGGTCACATCTCTCTCCTCGGGGCGAACAAAGAACACATCACCCTACCTAACATCTCGCCCCTGAGATCTCGATCTTTCAGCACCTAGTTCACTGACCACTTGAGCTCCGTCAGGTTCACGGCATGAAGAGGAGTCGCTCACGGTTTTGAGATTTTTGTGTGCTTGGAGAGGTTAAGAATGTATTCTCCTCACATCGTGTTCCCAAAAACCCTGATGCTTACATTTTTTTGTGGAAAATTACAGAATAGCAAAAAATAATCATTTTATAATGCAGTAATGATACAAAATTTCCCTCACTATCTGTCCCGAGAATACACTCCGACAGATGACTATCAAGAATTCAACCTCATGTGGATGATAAGAGAAGAAAAAAGATAACGAATCGTAGTCAATACAACCAATCATAGGTCTGTTATTCTTCAACTCTCTACAACGTAAAGATAAAAAAAGTAAACAATACATCCAAAGAATTTGATGGCATTACTAGATAAAGATGTAGATAGCTTCCTGACACTGAACTGTGGGAGTGAGTGTCGATAAGCGTATTAAAAATAAGAAAATACCCCTCTAGCCCCCCTGAGCCACGTAGTTCTCCGACGATTTCCATCAGATAATACAACAGCAACAGGAACTTTAGACTCCCACGCTCATAGGAGTAGAATCATGAGGAACCAGTGATGCTCGGAGTAATGAAGCACGTTGCCCATCCGCCCAACTTCCTGTACACAAAGCTGATACGACATCCCCTCCCTTATATTATTTTTGATACGGACTCAGCAGCAATTTGATTCCTAGTTAGCTCTCCTAAACCACAAGGTGGTGCATCCTGAGGTCCGCAGATTACAGCCCTCGACTTGCAATATGTCTTAGGAAGTTTATGTCCCAGAAGTGGTTTAAAGTGGCTATTTTTAAATCACAATACACAGACGTAAATACCGAAAGTACAGAAAGCTATAAGTTTAACCCGCAGACTCATGTTCGGTACCGTCTCTATAGAACCCTTAAACCCCAAGACCCCGCCTCGGCCCACACAACACAGTCACTAACAAATAAATACGATAACTTAACAAAACAATATGCCAGTGAAAAGGTTTTGATAAACCCTCTCTTTTTTATGCCTTACGCAACTCCATAGGATAATTGATTATGTTTTCCAGTCATGGATAGTAAAGGTTTGCAAAGCAACTAGTTATGATTGAATCAAGTGTTCATGTGACAGGAACTTCCTACTCACTTTTAGAGATTGAATCAAATCAGTAACTCCTGTCTCGCTGCTTTAAATGTTAAAAAATCACTGAATACATAACACACTCAACATATATTGCTTGACTCATTCTAAAAATTGAAAAATTGGCCACCGACAACGCCAATCATGAAGTTCAATAGCTCTCTAACTGACCTCCAGACGGGCTCCCCTGTCACTGAGCCGGTAAGATTGAGCGGATAAGCGAAAGCGATTAGCAGCGTAAAAAGGAGCCACACGTCAGGCCACGTACATCAGCATTTACGGCCCCAGGGATAGCCAGGGAGGCGGCCAAGACCCGCCGTCCGATCACCCATCCTGACGGTAAATCACCTCCACCTTGAACCCGTTCCCGCCTCAGGTGCCCATGCCATCGGAAGACCCCCACTCCTTCAGTGCGTGTCCTGAATGGTGGAGCCCCAGGACGCAGAAGTCCCCGGAAGAATATGCAGGGTAAGTACCTTGATGCATTTGTCACTACTCCCAGCGTAAGTGTGGCGTGGAATGAGCCCACTCGAGGGCATGGGAGAAGATGAAGGTGTATGAAACTGGACCACCACATCCCATGGAGAAGTGCGACGACTGCTTCAGAGCTGCAAACACAAGTTTTGTTATTGTCCTAAGAAAGAGGAAACACTACACAAACAAGTACGTCTCATAGCATCAAACACCGACAGGAAAAGAAGGTTTGTCTTCATTACGAGACGCGATTGTCCAGTTTAAATCCTAAAGTTAATTGGCTCAGATCGACCAGATTCTTACTGCTTTAGGTAATATATCAATCTAAGCATTATAAACACTAAATACAGATCATCCCTCAATTAAACAACCGCTCTCTTGGACCCACTTATAACCCAAAACTGAATTTAATTAAATTGTATATTTCATATTATCATGCCATGAACACCAGTTGTTCATGTTAGATCTTCCAGGCCTGCGAATAAAAAAAAGCAGACCGTAACGCCCACAAGGGACTTAGGACCCCGTACCCAATACAAATAGTCATCTTAAATCTAAAAATACTAAAGATATACACTAAAATAAAAGAAAAAAAAATAAAAAAAATATAAAAAAATCTAAAAAAAGTAAAAAAAAATAAACAACAAAAAAATTAAATACACATCCACAAGCCGTCCAGAAATAACAACTAAATATTGCCCCCCCCAAACACCCCGAAAACACCCCACTCTCCCCCACCCCCATTACACCCCAAATATACACCTCCCTCGAACCCACCACCCCTCCACAAATCCCCACCTGACCCCCACCTAGTCCTCCCCAAACCCACCCACCCCCTGATAACCTTCCCCCACCCCCCTAAGACAAGCACTAAAGCCCTCCCCCCCCGCCACCTATATTTAGTCCACTGCAAACATCCCACCCCAATAAAACTCCCCCGCACCCCAACCCCACCCCACCCCCCACCCACCACCCACCCCACCCACCCCCCCCAACACCCAACCCCACAACCCCCTCACCCCCCAAACCCCCACCACCCCCCCCACCCCCACAAATACACACCCCACCACCTCCCACCCGCCCCAACAAACCACCCACAATCCCTACCCCACAACCAACCCACTCCCCCCCAACCACCCACCACCACCGACCCACCCACCCCCCACCCACCCCACGAAAACCAAATTTACACCCTCCCACCCCACACCCCACCCCCACCCCCACCCACCACCCCACACCCCCACACAACCCACCCCCCACCCACCCCACCCCACACCCACTCACACCCCACCACCACCCCACCCCACCCCACACCTCCCACCCAACCCACCCCCACCCACCCCTACCACTCCCAACCCCCCCCACCCCCACCCACCCCCCACCCCCACCCCCACCCACCCCACCACCCAACCACCCCCCCACGCCCCACAACCCCCCCCACCACCACACACAAACACACCCCCACCCACCCACCCCCACCCACCCCCCAACACCCCCCACCACACACCACCCCCAACCCCCCCACCCCCCACACCAACCCACTCACACACCCCCCACCCCTACACCTCCGCCAACCACCACAAAGCCCACTAACCACCACACCTCTACAAGCACCACACCCACCCACAACCCCCATCCCAGACAACACTCATAACACCCACCCACCCCCAACCCATTCACCAAAACCGTCCACACAACCCACAACACCCCACGCACACACAACACATCCACCACAACACCACACAGAACCTCCCAACTCACACACCCAATAACTCCTCCCACCACCCACACCACCCAACCACACCGCCCCCAAGCACCACAAAAACCCACCACACACCCCACCCACAAGCTAAAACCCAACCAAACCTACCACCACACTTGACCACACACCACATCAACACAAGCACCAACCACCATACAACAACCCCACACCCCCCACCCACACCATCACCACCAACCACCAACCAACTACCCCCCGCCTTTTACTCACACCCTCACACACCCTCACCCACCACCTCTACTACACACAGACTCCACACCCACACACACACACCCACTCCATAGCAACTCACCACACCCCCTAGCCCCACACTGCTACCCACAACTCACCCACACCTAACACACCTACCCATCACCTTACACCGACTACACCCCACACCAGACATCACCAATCACTAACCCATCACACTCACGCCGCACACAACCCTACCCACGCCTCGCTCGCCCTTACACACCTATCACCACACCCAACACTCACTCATCCCTCCGACTCTCACCTCCATTAACCGACCTCCCCCAACCCCCCAACTCCGAACCACCAAT